>CAADRB010000005.1:2966968-3034202 GCA_900708905.1 Hymenolepis diminuta | reverse complement strand
GTTTCCTTCAATACATTTTTGGTCTCATCAACTCTTGGTGTCCTGCTTCACAATTGTTGTTAGCTCTTACTCAAACAGCTAGGAATTAGTGACTGTTATTGCTGTTGTTATTTGTTAGCTGTGAACGATATATTGTTATCGTAACTCCGCCATGCTGATATATTTTTGGGTATGAACTAAATTCGCTTTGGTGTTGAAAAAATATCGTAATTTATCTTCATTTATTTAACGTGAGTTATATCGGCATGTACCTTATTTGATGAACCCTTATAGCCAAAATTAACAATGTCAAGCGACGTTTCTAAAAGTGGAGCTTAAGAATTTTGTAGACCTAATTTTGTTGAACAAATCGGATTGAAGATTCGAGAGAGCAAGATAGTAATTGATTGGGGGATGACAGAAGAATGAGAAAATGTAAGCGGTAGTTTTTTTCTCAGAGAAAATGGGTGAAAGTAGAATATACAATTGGAAATTATTTGGGACATAGCTGTGGACAATTAAGGTCATCACAGAGTCAAGAAACTCTCTTTCGGGATTCACTTAATTAGCTTATCCCATTAATTAAAACAAACAACTTTTGGACACACTACGGTGCTGCACGGAACTTGAGATCATTGCAATATTAAGCGCCTCTGTGAGGAAAAATCTATCTTTTTTATCTCTTGAAATAGTGATTCTCAAGCAAACAAGGTCTTAGTCTTGAATTGTAACGAGTGGTGCCCAACCAATCATTGGTCGTAAAGTATGAGGAACAGTGGTCCCGTCGATACACATTGCATATAGTTGGCAGCTTCGCATTTCACTGTTTTAGCTCTAACAAAGAGGATTCATTAAACCGAAGAATGACTCTCTATGTATTTCAAAAATTACTCTTTATTCAAATTCCCTATGAAAATACCTCATTTTTCATCCACAAGGCCGTATTGACATCTTCATGCGTCCATGAGTCAAAACTCTTATCTGTCGTGTCTAAACGCGTTTATCGACTCCCTCGTTCTATAAATGTCTCGAATCACTTAAAAGTACATCTGCTCTCATGTTCTCACTCACGTCCTTGCCCAAGTGAATCATATAAATTGTTTTATATTTATACGCAAATATATACATACGCACACGCACGCACTTGTTATAAGCCGGCTCCTACGCTTCCCTCTCACCTCCTCTGTTCCTCAGCTCTATCCAACTCGCTTGAATACTCAATACATTTTGGCCTAATCAGCTCTTGGTGTTTTTCTCTTAAACTGCGGTTAGCTCTTACAATTTAAACTCGGCAACAAAACCAGCAAGTCTTCTCGAAGGTAAAACACTACAGTTTTCTGCCTACACTCAATTCGACTTGAGCTAATTACCGCTGTACGTTGATGGTATTGAAGAGTAAGCTTTATAGGAAACCTCAAAAATATAATTTCGCTCTAAAATGTAGACAGGTTACAAAAATTAATCTGATTACCGGTATATAAATCGATCTATCACATGCTCAAAATTACATACTGAGAAGCCAGAAAAAGGTGAATAATTAATGCTGGAATGGGAAGATAATGCTTTAATACAAATTCGAAGCCAAGATATAAAAATGGTGAACAAAGTTATCAAAAACTCAGTTTCATTTAAGCATCTTTTACTACTAAGAAGACTAATAAAATTGATGTATGGAAGAAAATTAAGGAAAGTCCTCCCTTCTTTAGACACTGGCGTAGCGGACAGGTAGAAATGCAAAATAAGGAACATTATCCGTGATATGAAGAGAAGATGGATTAATTGTTTATTTATTCATTTCATTTGTCAATTCTTTATGTTATTCCCATTTATAGAAGGGGATTTATTTGTATTTAATGGTTGGGAAAAGCTTATTCTGTTCTTGCCTGAGAGGGTAAGAGGTGGTAATACTAAACTGTATATGAGAAACCGAGTAGTTGAGAACAGCCGAATAGTAAAATAGATATAAAAGTTTATGAGAAACAAAATATTATTGTCATTGCATGAGTACATCATAGGATACACTACGATTCGATAAATTCTTGTTACTTCTGCGATCACTCATATTCCTTTAATCTTTACTTCGAATCGTGTCCTTAAATCAGACCGGACTAAACATGTATGGACATGAAGCTCAAAGCTTTTATTGCTTCTACGTACAAAGATACATAAAGACACATATTCCTACTTGAATTTGTCTGAAATATCTTTTATTTTAAAGTCAATTTTCCCTCATTTCTTCGAAAACACCGAGCAAATTATATGCGAAATATAACAGACTTTCATATTTTTTTGTCCCCTCCTCTGGGGTCTTTTGGATTATTGAGCTAAAGGTTTTGTTTAATCAATTCATTCTCGTTTCTCGTTATGTGGAGAGGTTCATATAACCTCATTTTTAATCTTGAGCTGCAACGAGTGGTATCCATTATGAATACTGCTATCTTATAGCAGATAAGTGGGCTAAATGGGTGGTCTGTTTTAATGTGGGCAAGTTATAGTATGTACTTGTCTAGTAAATTTCATTTACATGAACACGATTTGGGTAAAATTCACATGCGAGTTAGGGAGAACTTGATTACAATAAAGCATTGGGATCTTCAAAGTATTCAATGCAAATAAAGGCGTTTGAACAGAGGTCATTAATAAGAGATGAGTTGGATAAATGCCAAATTGCATGCTGTCCCAACTTAATGTGACAAAGGGAACAAAGTCAGAAAGATTATTAGAGATTCAGGAAAAATTTGTGACTAAATTTATGTGCTCAAAACATCTTGTAGACCGCACACAGAAATATGTCCATAAATAAGTAGGAAGAAGCGTACGTATGTATAAAAGATGGAGGAGCCATTGTTTACAATGGTAGGTCGGGAGCGAGAAGGAATTTGGTCAATCAGATATATTTGCACAGAGGGTTTAAGTGGAATGTAAAAAGTAGGACTGCTACAAACTTAAATGAGCTATTTTAAAATACTCATGGAGAATCACCATGATCACAAAAAATTACATATTGTTACTTTGCTAGGAAACGTTATCATACTGAATCACATATTCTCATTTTATTGTTAAATAATGCCTAAAAATAATTAATCAAAATGCGAAGTTGTTTTTATTAAGGAAAGTTATGTACTATTTGAATATGCGCCAAATGAACTAAACATCACCTTAAAATTTCCCGAAATTGTACTCAATGTGATCACAAATCAGCTCAGTCAATTTCACAAATCCGTAATTTAACAGATCAGTAAGTAAGTTTCGAGGAAACTAATCTTGAATGTTAGCCTAGTTACCAAGTGTTATATTTGTCCACAGTTTTATTCTAGTGTCTTTCTTTTCCAATTAGAAATTCGATAAAAATGACGGACAATAAAGTTGACGAGAAAACTCTTGCCCTACTGAAGGCAGTGAAGGCGAACGATGTTGAAGCAGTGAAAGCTCAGCTAGAAAACGGGGTAAAAGTTTAACTCTACATGTTTTAAAAAAATTTTTTGAACTGCTCTTTCGTTTATAGATTATTTATTTAATCAATTATAGTCTTCTCCAGATTCTCGCAAGTCTCCAGCTAAAAAGAACGCGTTAATGATTGCTGCAAGCAGAGGTTACAGCGATGTGATAGCAGTCTTGTTAAATGCCGGGGCTAAAACGAGCCCCACTGAAATGCTCATGAACAGTGCTCTTCATTTCGCCTGTATAGCTGGAGTTGTAAGGTCAGTCGAACTGATTATAGAAACCGGATGCGAGCTTAACAAGCCCAATGCCTTTCACAAGACTCCGCTGATGGTTGCTATCATGCACAACAGACTGGAAGTGGTTAAATTATTGCTAAACAAAGATCCATTGCTTCGAGTTGGATTCCTTTATAGCGACGACTCGGAATTGACTCTAGCGTGCCAACAGGTTTATTTTTATTTTCATTATATTTAAATTTTTTGCTTTAAATAGTCCGATCTCAGAATCGCAACTTATCTCTTGGACAATTTCAAACCCATAGTTGGGATAAAAAACGAACTCCAAATTGCCCTTCTCCGGGCAGTGGTGCAGCACCGTCCGGATGTTCTTAATTTGTTGAGTGGATATGGAGCTGATATTGATTATATGGATATGTTTCTTGATCCACCCATTTTTACAGCTATCCGTGCAAAGGACCCTATGATTCTACAGTATGTCCTTGATTTGGGAGCTGACGTGAATAAGAAGTGTTTTGGTGGTGATACTCCCCTTCTTTTTGCCATTAGTCATGACAATGAAACGGGTGTTAGAATGTTGATTAAGAAAGGTATGGTCGTTACATTGTTTTGTTTAACTGATTTCTTCTTGTAAAGGAGCTACTGTAGATGAGGAGGCGGCTCGTACACGATTAGAAGAGCTGAGAATTGAAACTAATAAGCGTCTAGAGAGTATGATCACGGCAGTTGAAGTGGTCATTAGGGATGCGAAGAAAAGCAATGGAGGAAAGAAGGGCGAATCTAAAGAAAAACAAGCAGGAGCGCAAACAGAGGAACGAACAAAAGAACAAACAAAAGAACAAACAGAAGAACAGACAGAAGAGAAAAATGTAGAGCAAACAGAAGAACAACAAGAGGAACACAGTGGAGAATCAAAAGTAGAAAAACAAAATTATGAACAAAAGGAGGAGGAGGATGCTGATGGTAATGCGGAAAAAGATGATGCCAATGAAGATAAGCAAAATGATAAGGAAGGCAAAGAAAAAGAATAATGTGCTAGATATTATTTTATGAAATATATGGCTAGCTTTTGTAAACATTGTTATCTCTGAAAATCCTTTATTACTGAGCCAGTATAGAGTGTGTTTATGTCGACTAGAGGATTTTCTTTTCTAGAGCGTGGTTGGGTAGAGGTTTGAAAATAGATTGTAATCACTTATTAATGAGCCAAACGATTTGTTCAGATATATTTCCTCACAATATGCGAAGACCACTGAATTGTAAGTTCTGAGTGTTTATTTTTAGAACACTTGATCAGAAAATTATTTGTCAACTTTTGGGGATAATGAAAAGGCGTAGGTGATTTTGAATGGGACGTTGATAGCAAAAGAATTGTCAACTTTAAGAACTAAGACAATCGAGAACATAACTTCTTATACAAAAAATGGGGAAAAGAATTGCTAAAGAGATGAAAAATTTCAAATTTAAGATGAAAAGAACTCAGCAATATGATATGTACGAAGTTTAGACTGAAAGCTGAATGTAAATCGGAAAAACAGTCCATATTCACCATCTTTTCAATGAACAGTGGTCAAGAAATTTATGACTTCGTATCAAGAGCACCTGCTTAAATTAGATTTGAGCAATCGTGTCCAATTTTCTCTTGAATTTCAAGGAAAGAGAACTTTAAATGCCTTCCTGAGATACCCTGCAATCTAGAAATACAAAAATGTGTCTTCGGAAGAACATGCGGGAAGAAAATAAAAAAAGCAAGTTAAAATGTTTGAATAGGCAAGCCTGTATCTCATATCAATACAAATCTATCCGAGATTTGACCGCTTGTCTGATGTATCAGGTTGCATCCTCATAATCAAACTGTTAACAAGTTGTAAATTAAATTGATAGAATCCAGCCTCCATCTCCGTCCATTTGCCTTTTTCTCTGAAATGATTCCATTCATAAAACATTTGTTCATTACTCCTGTAATTTACTGAGAACTACTTACAATAAACCCAGAGATCCCCATGAAAACCGCGTGTTAGGTAGGTCATAGGCTAGCATATTGTTTCAAGTAATGCTATTTAGACAGACAAACCAAACTTGACAACGGGGCGAGGGGGGGTGGGGAGTAGGAGAGTTAATCAAACTTAAGTCGAGTTTACCATGTCGGCAGACGCTTACTTATCACAATTGTGAAAAAAATAAATTTCAATATATGCTCGATAGAGGTCCTGCATACTTTGGGTCAAACAGTTTTGGAATTATTATTACTTTTAATCCTGAATCTGTGTCCTTAAAACTCCATCTGACCTTGATCTTGCTTGGATAAACTTAATAAATCGCATGAGATGAGAATCAGGTATGACAAAGCAAATAAGATGAAAATAAAACATAATCTTTTATTATTTATCATGGTCAAAAATAGGACATTCAGAGAAAAAAATATTGCAAGATTTACTCGAAAAATAATGTTATTCTGAATTAATGAAAAAAATTAATGGGAAATATCGTTCATCGAAATGACTTCGCTCCCCTTTTCGGCTTATCCTAGCTATATTTTGGCCTTTGCTTTCGTATTTTGAAGACGTCGTTTAGCCACCCAAAGTCGTTTCTGAAGGCGAACGTTGTTGAAAAACCACCTGATATCACGATGTAAGGTGGTCAAGTCAAGAAGCAAAAGAGTCAAAAAGAACAACACAATTATTGTCATCATTAGAAGACCCAGCTTTTCGGCCGAAGGAACTTCAACTGTAGGAGGTACATATCGACCTCCTGAACTTGTTTTCATTGCTTCCTCTTTTTCTACCAAAAGGAGTGATAATTAACAATTTATTAATGTATAATACATTTAACGGTTGAATGATTCCACCAAAGACTTACTTATGCATCCCGTTAGTTGAGGTTTCCATCTAGCTGTAGGACCACAGGTAATATTCTGAACATCATATTTCGTCACAGTTTCATAACCATTCTCGCAAACGTACTGAATTTTCGTCATATAGGGATACAGTACTGGGCGTAGTTTAAATCCATATTCAACTGTTCCGTTAGAAAATTCGATTGTAAAATTGGGCCGGATATTATATATTGGCTTTAGTAGTATGTCTTCATATTTACATGTAACCGCTAGAAACGGAAATTATTAGAATTTAATATTCCATTTAGTGCTTACGTTGGCAAGCTTTTGGAAGTGGTAGTCTGGTTCTACCATATCCAATCCACTCTCCTTCACTTTCAGATCCACTTTTAAGCGTGCATTCAATGGTCTTCTGAAAGCTCCAATCTTCAAAGAAAAAGGAATCATCACAACTGTAGGTGACAATATTCCCGTATTGATTAAACTGATTCATTTGTAGAGGTCCGTATTCTTCCCCCGTAAATTCACTACGAGCGCCAGTTAAGGCTGCATGATCCGGGACCATATTCTTCATCTGTGTTTCATTGCATCGTATTACTAAAGGTAGACACATACCGAGTTGTAATTATTCAACATAGGTCTACAATGCATAGTGATAACGCCTCAGCAATGGATCAAGTACCCAAACGATCACCATGCCTGACAGATAATGAGTATTCAGAGATATTCTGCTCTTTCCAAATCCCAGGCACGCTAGATAATAAGCTCTCCACCTTTTTGAACCGAGGGGAGCACAAAAGTCTGCACAAATATTAGACCTCTGGGGAAGCCGAATCACAGCAGGTCAGCGCAGCCGTTGGCTAGATCAGAACATATATTTTTCCTCGTGCATCTTGCATGTGGTGGAGAATTGTGGTTCTTGAGACAAGATGTTCCCTTCCTTTCACTCTTTGTACCTTTTATACTTCCTGTTCCCTATTTTCATTTTTCAAACAACTTGTAGGCTTTATGTCCTTCATATTTGATTGCCTAATTTACATGATATACCTTAATAAAGATCTATTTACACCACGCTTCCTCCATCTTGATAGACTTCGTTTTTAGTACAAACAAGCTGACGTCGACTCAACAATGTTTTGAAATTCAAAAATCAATCAGAATTGTTCTTCTGCCTCCCTGATACTTAATTCTTCTTTATCTAATTCAAAGTACCATTATTTATCTCTCCGCGCTTTGCCTTATAATCGCGTAAGTCGATCCCTTTTGGCTGTTACACCCTCCTTTTAATTCCTATTTTGCCTTCTGCTTACAAGGTCCGTTAAGATAGAGTATGCACCTTCCCGGTTGCATAACTAAGTGCCATGGGAGGGTATATTTTTCAGCTATTGGCTAAAATTTCATGTGCATATTACCTTTCTACAAATTTCTTTTCAACATACAGATAACTATTATTCACATGGATAATCTCATCAGGCTCAATTATCCATTAATTTTTTATGGAGATTTATGATTTCCCGCGAAGACTGCTCTACTAAACAAGTGAAATTAGTTATTTTCATGTTTTGGAATGCCAGTACCACATTTAACTGCCCACTTAAATATATTACTGATCTAAAGCTACTCACAGCTTGACGCTGAGCATGTATGAAAATTTTGAACATCACAAGATTTCTTTGCTTTTTTATAAACTGGTTGCTCTCTAGATGATCACTTTATTCAATCAACTGGTGCATAAGTTTGGAACATTTCAGAAATGAACTCCCACTTAAGAACCTGGAGGTCAAATCCTAAAATTTGGTAAATTAAGACATGAAATAGTGAATAACCAAGTGAGACCAGAAATCGAACGCCGTATAACTCTTAATACAATGATCCGATTGCCTGCCTGTATATGATTGCTCTTCCCTCCACCCTTATTAATATTCTCTGTGTTGTTTTTTGCTTCGTCATGGGTAAGAATAATAATATTTAGAAATAATAAAATACTTGCGATACTGCTACCATTTCATTTCATAATTTTGTTCTGAAATCCATTGACTAAATACATATTTAGGTTTAATCACTTGGTACAATGGCAAAACGAAAAAGTGATGTTTAGTTGGACTCACCGCTACATGCATGACAAGGCCCAGGGAACCATATTCCAAGATCTGGTTTCTCCGGTACTGACAAGCACTCCATAATGGCAGTTGTTTTAAACAAGTCAAGAGCATATCCAAAACCCTTAATACACTGGAGTGTAATATTTTCTCCGTACTTGAAGGCGGTCTTATCAGGATAGCCGACTGAGTTTAACTCTACGTGACATAATGTTTTGAGGTCCAATTCACATTTAATACCTAAAATTTAGGGATGATTAATAAATAAAAAAAGATGAAAATTATTATTCTGGAGGGCATCTTTTAGCTTGAACATATTTTAATGAACATTATACATGATTTCAAAACATCTCAATGACAGTCATTGATTTTGACGGTTATCTGTGCTAATTTTCTTGTGATTGATCGAAACAAAACCGAGATACTCTAACTGACTCATTGAGGTTGTTAACGTTCACAGTAAGTGTTCAAAATACTGGTTACCATCATTAATGGTCTACATGCTTCTTCATTTCAATCTCATCATTCAATTAAAATTCGATATATATAGATGATAACAAGGTTTCTAGCCTCCCTTAACCATCCATAATCAGTCTCGTATTTTTACTCAGAAACTCTGGAATGGTTACTAGAATCAAGGTGATAAATGGAGATAGAGGCCTTGAATGATAAAAACTAACTTTAAATACGGTAATTAATGTCAAATTAAGAACTCGCATATATGTATCAAAAAGATACTCTCTAATTAATCTCTACTACATTCGCTCAGACTTTTAATGACCTGCAGGTCAAAATAGACCTGAACTGTAAATAACCTCAGGCGTCATGGCATTAGTCTGTTTGTCCCCAATTAGAGCGGTCAATGATACCCTCCACCCCAAGGTCCCATTTTCTTACTCTGCCCCACATGGTCTGACCTCAATAAGGGTCTAAACTCTACTAGCCTTAATCAAGACTGTCTGATTGAATAAAGCTGTATTCATTCCTTATTTCTTGTCGGAAATAGTGAAGATTTCAATAACTGAAAGACTTAAATATCTTCCACGGTCAGTTGGTTACCTTCTCATTCTTTTGGCTTATTCATTATTAATATTTTTTTTCTTTTTCGGAACTCAACGTGTTTCACTAATTTCATCTATCCTAAGATCAAAATGCGTTTATTATCTTGATTTGTAAAGTGTTTTGTCCTCCCTTTGATCTACGTGGTATAAACCGGGCGTTTGCTTAGGTTTACTCTGAAGCGGAGAATTTTCCCCACTCTCAAACGTGATTTTGTTAGTCTTCCTTTCGTACTAAAAATTAAATTAAATGAAGCCATTAAAGACGGCATTCTTACGCTTCCTTCAATGATCATCTCTATCGGCAGTTAATTATAAATGTTATTTCAGTGCCTTCGAATATGCCTGAAACATTTGCTAGTGATGAATTCTAGCTATTCAGTGTATTAGCCCAACCATTATATTACAATGGTTCTCCGTAAAGACAGACGCTTTTATTTTCATAATGTTCAAATTCTTAGACCAAATGAATATTTCTACTAGTCAACATATTAAAATTTTATTTATTAAACTCACTGTCACAGGGTATCAAATTACCGCCACTGTAAACAAAATTCACTGTATATTTTGACGGATCAGCTACCCCGCGAGAGTCTCTCTTACCCACACATTTGTAGACACTAGCATATTGTGTCGTGCCAGAACTGTGTCGTTGGAAAAATCCAGTTTTGCAAACGGCTCTTGTTGTTGTGCCAGGATAGGGCTCTGTTGGAGTGAATTTCATCGTTGCACTGTCAAATCCACCAGGCGGATTTTCGCATCTTTTTACTAAGAACATATATTATTTCAGTCGAAACAAGTCTGAAATGCATGCCCTACTTAAATGTGATCCGGGATTCTAAATATGAATGACGGATTTCATATCCGATTTCGTTGGATGACCCCTCGGATTAATTATTATTGATGTGCAGTTTCGGAGTAAAATGAAGCTACTTATTTTCCATACTGAGACAAAAGATTTCGAACACTATCTCACGCATTAGAATTCTGCTTGTGCTAAATAGCCAAGGATTTGACATTTGGAAAAGAAATTAAGATTGTGAAGAAGGCGTGGACTCCAGAGAATTTAAGAAAAATTAAGCCAGTAGTGAATACGCAATGAGAGAAATATTCACGAAAACGACATTCGTATATTTTGACCTTTCATCTATCAATAATAAAATCGTATATCTATTTGGTTGTAAACAAACATATTTTCTATATGATAAACATTCTTATATTTTAAATCACTTCCCATTTCTTCCCACAATACTTGAAACCTTTTCTTGCCATTCGTCATTACTCTATGGTCTCAATATGTAATATGGTCAATCCTATTGAAGGATGACTCCATGCATTCCCAAAATTACTCTTTAGTCACCCTCTTTTCGCCTTTAAGTCCCCACGACTCAAATCCCTATTTGTCGTGCCTAGACGAATTTATCGATTCTCTTTCTTTCTATAACTGTCTTTATTCGTTTAAAAGTACACCTGCACTCATATCCACACGCGCGTCCCTCCCCAAGCGATCCATGTAAACTGTCTTTGTATTTCCACTCACATAAACGTACACGCACTCTTATCTGCTTGTCCGCTTCTTTTTCATCTCCCTTCTTATCTCTCCATTACTCTCTCGAATCTTCATTGTGGTGTATTCAAAACACTTTGGCTTACACAACCCTTCGTGTTCTCCTTTTTAGAACCGGTGTTTGCTATTGTTAGCTATTAGCCATAGTTTTACCTTCTGCAATCTGGTTGTGATCCATTAGTTCCTGCACTATGTGCGGTTTTATATTCTAAGGGAGAATCACTTACCTTTGTGTTCACAAATTGTTGCATATGAACTATTGCAAGAGTCCGCATCTACGTAAGCCACCGTTACCCAACCATTTCCGATATAGACGTTGGTGTAATACATCACTAGACAGTCGCCAGTGCGTAAATTTCCTATCCAAGGAAGGAAACTGAAATCTACCTCCTTTTGATCACTCTCCCACACGAAAGGATTTTGAGCGCCTGTAGCGGAAAAAAAAGCTGTCAAAGAATTACTACATTTGTTTGCACTTTTTCTCGTAATCTAATTGATAGGTGTCAGTAAATTGAAGGACCCATTGGCTTCGCAGGTGTTTCCTGAGAGCTGCCATATATTCTGCAGCATATCAAGGCCAAAAATGACGGTCTTGTATTTTTGGAAAAGTACTTATTATGGAATCTTGTTATTTCGCTCATCGCCTGAATTGGTTTAACAAGAGGAGAAGGCATATGTTAAAAAACCCAAACGGCAAACTTTGTAAGATTAGGCTATAGGAAATACTGCCCTTAAACCAATTCGACAAGCCACGTCTACGGAACTGCATTTGCCAATGGGAGAAGTTTGAAATATGAGAAGGCATTTGCAGGTTGCGAAGGCGTGGGTTAAGATTTATTGTGGGTTCAATGAAGTGCAGTATCCTACATACTAGGCACTAGGATATACAAGTCGCAATTATATATAATACATTCAACACGATTCAGCCATAGTTTGACTTTCTAAACCACAGACAAATGGCTCTCGAAATATGATCTGAACGTTCCATCAAGTAGCATTTGAATCCACAATCAAAACAATAATTTCACTCTTCTTTCTCCAGTACCTCTACTAGAAATCATGAATATGACAAAGTAGCTTTCAAGAAAAATCTTCATTATGAAGGAAGATTTTTGTATCCAACAGAATAAATAATCGCACTCATTTATCGTGGGCTTCTTAAATATAACAGATTCATCTCGAGTTATTATTATCTCTAGCTAAGCGCCTGTCTCCACGAAGTTCGAATTCATAAATGAACATCCAGTATTTGTAATGATTAAAAGTAAAAATGGATATATTAAAGGTGATAGAATGATACTTTCGCAAATAAGGATAAATCAAGACATGAGTTAAAAAATTCCTCTCTGTGAGACTTATAAAGGGAATACCAGAGAATCTTGAATGGTCCAAAATCAACATTAAACTGCATTTTAGTTTAGTGAATCCTTCCTCCTTATTATTAGTTTACAGCTGATGTTTACTACTTATTTACGTTAGTAGCAGTTAATATTTTAAAGAAATGAATGAAGGGCTCACTTATTCTCCTGGCACCAAGATTTATTTTCTCCTTCAATGAATACTCTATTAAAACCGATTTCAAAGCTTTGAGTTCTTCTGCAGTCCTAATCTCCACAACGCTGACTGTGACAGCTGGGTATCCTTGCATAATAGCTCCGCACTTCTTTTTTGCATCTGCTGGTGCGAAAGGTTGTGATGCGGATGCTAATTTGTAGCATTTTCCAGTAGATGGATGGTAGATCCATTTTGAATCCTCACAAGGAAAATCGTCGGGATATATTTGTTGTCCTTTAGCTAATGATAAACATAAGTGAATTTATATTTTTTATGAATTTAAGGTTTATTTATCTAATACTGACTCTCCATGATAAAAACAAATCCCTACTGGGTGTTTTGATAGATTTAAAGGTACATTTACCTTCAAAAACGAGAATTGTCATAAGGAATATTAGCAAGATTAGCTCCATCCTCCTTTCTAATTTGCTCATTTTGCAAAGATACATCGAACTAAAATTATGAAATTGCTTCTGTATCTCCATGGCTCAGTTTTTTCCCATTGTTTAATGGCCCAATTAGAAATGGGTATTAGCGCTAATGTACCAATTTCTCCTGTGTAATAAAAATTAATTCAACAAATTTTTGATAAATAAAGTTTCTATTAGCAGAAATGTACATCATTATGAAGGTGGTCTAAAGCGTGTAAATCACAATAATTATATAAAGTATCTAATAATCATCTCAGTGGCATTCGCAAGAAATACAGAGCACAGACCGGCTCCAGTATATTATAATTTGGAGCCAACTAGTTTAGGTGATATCATCGTAGTAAACCAAGGTCGTTGTAAAGCTTTAATGACAAAATTTACTATATATTCGCTGTGATTCTAACTAACAGAGAGGTATGAACTTTATTTCGAGCTACAGAGATCGTTTCTGTGCCACCTTACTATTAAGTCGCCAGTTCCACCGTTGACATTCTAGCAGTTTGTTCAATTGTTGATTGGACTGTGAGTTGACATTTGGTAGCGAATCATATTAAAAGACCCGTATCACTTAAAATGTCTTCGAGTATTGACGCTACCAAAGTGTTTTCATACTGTTTTCGGTCTGACTCAACCTTAGCAATTATTTTATTATTATAGCTTCCGGATGAAATTTCACTTAAATGGTTGAGTTATGTATGTACTCTATCCGCTTTACTTTTCTGATTAGAACTTTAATAAATGACTTTAAAGAAGTGTAGAACATCATAAAATATGTCAATATGTAGTGTAAATTTGTTTTATTATTTAACCTTACATGTGGAGATTTTAACATTGAGGGAGAGTAATAGAGTTTTAGAAGTGGGAATAAATATTACATTTTATAGCAGTTATATACCAGTACACTAGTGAGGAATGTTGAAGGGAATTGATTACTGCCTATGTTCATCATAGAAGAATGCACAAATTCTTAAATCTTTGTAAAATATTTTATGGTTACCAGGGTGTATTTTTAATTTCTTACTAAACCACACTAAATGGGCTTGAAGAACTGAATGGACAATTAAACGGTTCAGGTCACGAGTGAAATGTGGATCAATTAACTTGAAGGGAAATCACATCTCAATTTAAACTGTATAGAAGCGGTTAACATGCCGGAAAAATTCACTGCCTCATATACGGCCTATTGCTCTAATGGAGTTTTAGATAGACCCTGTTTCTCCTGTTTTCAAATAGTATTTATTCGACTGTATGCAGTGTTTTTGTTCTAAAATTAGATATAATTCTAGAGCTCAAATGGCGCCAGTAATGGTCATGCTTAATTCAATTCTTGATGATATCTGTTACTACTTTAATAATCGTAAATTTTAAATAATTTTATCAGGGAGCTCTAATTAGAGTGCAGAACTGATTACAGTATCTCGACGATGATTAAGAGGCCCTCAGCAGGTTCAATAATTGGTGTTGAAAGAACTATGCGACGAACAAAATTAATTCTCCATTAAACCTAAAACCCCTTATTGAATAACCTTTTTACTAGTAATTTTCCCCAAGAATAAGGCCACAAAATTTGTTGAATCCGCATTTTCATTTGATATATTTATCACCGCTCGATAATCTACTTTGAGTTAATATGTACACGTGGATTGAATTTTCTGGGAAAATTTCACAAAAATATAACATCTATAGATATGTTAATTATAGTTTCTGTCAAGTGAAAATATAATCATAAATAATTATTAAATATTTCCCTTGACGCAATTAATGTTTATTTTATAGTTTCTTCCCCAGCTATTATTAGAATAACGATTAACGCTCAAATTGACTAAGTGAATTTATGAAATCAGAAATAATGTTCCGCTAATAGTAACGAGAACTCGTGCTTTCTACCTTTTGCTCCATCTAAGTAATCCTCCTAAGCAGTCCGAATAGCCTATAGCAGAATCCTCTGTTGTCAATTTACTCTCAAATTAGCTAGGCTATGCTCAGAGTGGTAAGAACCAGAAAGATGTTAAGTGGGGAGGGTTTATTGATCACCTCCTTGTTTCTGTGAATCAAAAGCTTAGTCATTAAATACAAAACCACGATAGGCTGCAGGGATCTTGATTGCTGATTGGTGGAGGAGGTCTCAGCACACACGCCGCGCTTGTTCTCAACGCGACCGGTTACATGGCCGCACTTCCCGTGGTGAGTTCTAGCGCACGTGATTCAATCAGTCTTGTGAATCCACAACCTTTTATGGCTGGGATATCGACTTGTAGATCGTAAAATTTTCCTGTTAAAAATTTGTGTCATTATTCGCTGGAACACAGTTCACTTAATTTTATACGTCTATCTGTATCAGTTCCAAATAACATAGATTTAGACCGTATGGTGTACGGGATGGCTGAAATTAGGGAATCTGACCAGATATGATTTGGAAATGTGCAAAATATCACAGTCTAATTAATCCGCAAGGACACTGATTTAATCAAAGAACAAAGAACATACGAATTGAAGAAAAAAATAGAAAGACAGGTTAGAGACAATATGCCAATGACTTACCCGAATCCCTGAAGGCGTATAGTTGAGCTGGCGAAAACATTTGATTGTAATACATCCCACCTGTCAAGTTTCTATTTGCATCTCGGCGGAATGCTGAGGTTGAAAGCAATCTGCACTAAATTCGAATAATTTTTAATGTATCCAACGAACTTATGAAGCTCTATAGAATAAAAAATATAGAATATGTATCCAGTTGCCTCCATGAGAAAAGTAGACACTAAAGTATACATTGCGGCCTTCGATGAATCTCTCATCCATCTTGAATCCAGCTCAATAGTGATTCTTTACATCACATATCTTTTCTCTAGCGAGGAAATTGCCGACCCAATCTGAAAAATGTTCAAAACTTTATATCAGGAAGGGTTCTCATTTTTATAAAATATTCCAGGTCGATTAATAAAAGTGTTAACGATACTTGGTTGGGGAATATCATGGAGCGGCACCTATTATAAACACATTTTTACCACTTTTAGAGAGTGAATAACGGCTAGGCGTCTGATTTTTTAGCATCTGACTATTCTGCACACTATACACTTCCAATTTATACCGACCTTCACCAAGTGAGGGGGTTGAGAGAAGACGGTTGCTACAAGCATATTTCTAAGCAGAAGTCTTTGAGTCGGAAAAAAGGGAGACCAGAAAAATGCTGAAGGTTATGGTGGTAAAGTAAACATTAAAGAAAGAGAACAGTAGTCGAGTCCCAGAGGTGATATATGTGTTTATAGAGAGGATATCAAGAGTTCAAACGACAGTATACACAAATGGAAGTTCTTAGGATAGATCTGACAGAGATATACTAGTAGAGTGATTCAAGAACTCGGCTGATATATAATACTGGTCGGACACTTAAAGCTCTATTAAATTTTACATAACTCTCAAGTTGTTCCTATACCTTAAACCAGGACGTCCTGGGTTCACATTTAGGGGGTCACATCAAACTGTTTAATTTTAAGTAGGCTTAAACTTTGGCTTGAGTACAAAATTATTATAAACTACTCTGGTTTGGTTAGCCATCATATTGCAGGTTCTGCATTTATGAGCATAGGTTCCATAACCTCTTACTTGGCAGACGTAAGCATTTATTCCCATTCCATCTCTATCTTGATATTGTTTACCACTCTTGTCTAGAACTGCACACCTTACCAACCCACAGTCTAGACAGTTTTCATTTCATTGTGGATATGAATCAGATATCTTCATAATTTCCTGGCTCTAAACCAGACCCACTTTCTCGAGTATCTATGCACTTAACTGCAAAATAGTACAATGAGTGGAAACAAAATACAAATATTATGAATTCGGCCTTTTTTTAAATGGTAAAACTGCCAAGACCAATCAAGAATAAAAAGAGTAATAATTAACCAGAATAACAGTTTATAATTAATGATATAGTGTGCATTATCAATAAACTTATCTCTATAACCCGAAGAAGGAAATATGTCCATGTTATCTTGAATATCAATACAACTCGTACCGTGACATTTGTAGACTGTCTGTCGGAAGAATTGATAATAATTTCTCCCTCTCCCAATATTTCTTCTATGAATAAAAGTGTAATTTCTTTCTTTATTTCCCCACCGATAAAAGACATTTGATAATTATTCTTATTTGTTTCAGCCGTTTCTGATTGAGAGTGAGTTTCGTTAATTCACTCGTGTTCACCTTAACGTGCCTCCTTATCTGCCGTGGGTTATTAGCTTCCGCGTTAAGTTGCTATATTACCGAGTTATCTAGATTGTTGGCTATGCGAGATTACTACCCGAACTCCTAGTTGGTCGCTTTATAACACTGTCTGATCAACACGCAGATGCTAAAGAGTAAAATGAAAATAAATGACTTTGGAGATATCTCAAAAACTGGAAATTGGACTGATCCAATGCCATAAACTCACCAAAATATGCAAAAGGCACATGAAGGATTATGTTGACTTAATCTCAAGTTGATCCGATTGTCTTGAAAGGGTTAATATCAATAACTGAAATAGAAAATGAATTCACTTCGTTAATATTCTAATACTTGATTGGGACACAAGTTTATGAGACTTACGAACCTCCTTACTAGCTAAAACTGTTAAAATAATCGGTGTTGTTTGGTCCATTGTTTTGCTATGGAGGATGCATGTAGTTTGCAAAAAAATCCCTCAATCATTTACATCAGCTGTAAACAGAAATAGACTCCCTTTACTTGGTACAAATGAGTCTAGATTCAGTATACAGGAAGTCCTTGTCCTGAAATTAAATGTAACTGTTATCTTTGATGATAGGTACTAAAAGAGGAAGCGCAAGTTGGGTGGATAGCTAATAAAAGTTTTGCATAGATCATACGTTTGGGAGCACACTTGTGAGTCAAATATAGTTAAATGGAGAGCTTTGGAACTGATAGAAGGGAACGAAATGCATTAAATCACTATAGATTTACTCCACGGAGGTTTAGCAACTTCATATCCAGGCTAACAATGTATCAGAATCAAAATATGCTGACTTACAACAAGATCATAATCTTCTATTGGATTAAATACCTTGTTAACGAAGTTCTATTTAATCGTTTACATCGTCCCATAATATTCTGACATATCAAGATGCCATTCTTCGGGTTTAATGCATTGATAGCTCGACAAATATAAAAGTCCCAAACTACAGATGTCTGAGTATCAAAACACAAACCCTAAGATCTGCAGAATTATTTTTCTACCAGTATAAATGGTTGGCAATTTTAAAATATCCAGGCGCTCCTTCATAAAATACAAATGTTATCTAGCGCCTAAGTAACTAACTGAACAGTTGTTCCAGCATAACTGTTGTAACGTCTATTGAACCACGATCGTCCCCTACGTGACTCAATGACCCAGTTTACGAAGGCTTAAAGGTCATGCCTCATTAAGCATGAGTCATATCAGTAGATTAATTAATGGAAGTATTTAACAGTTTTCTATTTAATTGTTTAATTTCATTTTCACACAGACTGGCAGTTGTAACTTTAATAAATTACTGTGAAACATGTTCCCCATTTCCTTCTTTATTGTCATTGACGGAATACCACTTTTCCATTGTATTCTACATCGGTACATTTCGGTTAGTTGCCATCTATTGGCGATTCACTCGACTAACAACCGTAAGAAATGAGAAATTTAACTAATTTGATTGGACCATGAAACAATGGCGATAAATACATAACCTGAGAACCATTAATTCATTTTCATCTCTTTGGGAGATGAGCAATCTAGAAATAAGATTGGTGTTGATCCTAATGATATATCTTACTTCTGTACTCATAGTCAAAGGTATGTCTTTCATTCAATATTTAAACTCCATTACCTTGCCAAAATTTTTTAAGAGAATGCGTCTTGAAGGTCCTGATTAATGTCATCATCCCAATTTGTATCCACTTGACTAGTAATCACTTTATACATTCTTCCACTATGATCGAAATAGACAATGACACACAGATCTTAAACTGACACTTCGGTCAGCCAATTTATGCAAAGAAATGAATAACAACATTTCTTGAATCTACTACTTGCTATCAATCTCGTGAAAAGTAAAATGTAGATTGATTTTTAAGTTAAAACAGATTTTCGGTCTTTGATAAGCCTCCGAAAGCATCGTATTTGTATACTTCTATATCATTTCGACATCAGAGGAATGTTATTATTACCTAAGATGTGGATATAAATTTGAAGCCCTTGAGTTTTAATGGGACTCTAAATATTGTACACTCTTCTTCATTCATAATTTATAATGATCTAAGTGGGACTAATCTTTTCTGTTGAAATTAATATAATAAAAACAACTATAGAAAGTTTGCCAATAATAAAGTCTGGAGAGTTTTTCAGCACGCAAGTAAAATAAGACTCCTACTTTGCATTTTCCTCACCATAAGGATTATTCAAGTTAACAGGGTCGTATATGCTTGAAATAGAGCTACATTAAACTGCATATATAAGTACACAACCAGTGGAATTATTTTGAACCATCCAAAATCACGTGGCAATCCACGGATACAAAGCTCTCGACACAAAATTGTGCTTCATAAAATTGCGATTTTATATTTGTCTGCAGTTATGGGAGAGCAAAATCCATAATTTCGCTTCGTTACTGCATTTTGTTTTCTAATCATCCTTTTGTTATTTTAAGGAGCAAAGTCGATCGATCTGGACTTTCCATGTGCGGATTTAACCTGGCATTATAACTCTTCTTCTGGAAAATGTTACAAGTTACTTTCTGACAAACCTAGTTATTCACCAGATGAGGCGAGAGACGCATGCAATGAGGTTATCAGTGCATACCCCAAGGTTAAAGTTCAAATTGCCGAAGTTCATAACGCTGACCAACTGGAAGCTCTGATGGCAATGCTGATTTCGTACAACGTAAAGGATAGAATACTACTCAATGCGAGAAGAGAGGGTAAGCCTTCAATATAAATTGTTTATATATACATCCTACTGACAGTATGTTAGTAGAAACGAAATAGCAAATATCAACATCGGATATAATTAGCCTCTATTTGGCAATACGATAAATTCGACTATTACGTCGGGATTCATAAACTTTTTAACGCATTCTGGTCAAGACTTCCTGGAATGGCTAAGGTGTATTCTGTGATGTTTTTAAAAACAAAGCAGGATAATATTTATTAATACGATGTCGATTCCAAAAGGTCCAAAAAGAGACAATTTATTCCTTTAAATATGTGTGTCACACCTATTTTATCACGACATTTAAATTTCCACAGCACTACCTGTCTGTATACTGACAACTGCTACTTATATCAATAAGGCTGTGACAACAGGTATACCAGTCTTGCCTTTTTAAACCCATCAGTTGGCTGCACATGTTTTTTCTAAAGAAATTAACGTTGGCGGATGGATGGCAGTTCTCCACCGCCGTAATTAACGAAAATTGGTGAAGGGTCATTCGTAATTGCACTTTCTTTGTATAAGACTCACAAGGAATGACTCTTTGATGAATATGATGGTAAGGTGAAGGGGACTTAATTTAATTCATTTATTTTTTAAAAATAATGCACTTCATTTGCATTTATGTCTAACTTACTGCAACAATCTGATTTCCCTGTTATAGATTCATCGAAGCCATTCGTATGGCTGAGCGATAAGACGGTGGCAAACTTGAATTTTATGAGCTGGAGCGGTGGCACAGGTCAAGGTGACTGTCTTGTAATGTTCTACACAACTAATCGCGTTCAAAATACCTGGACTAATGTGGCTGTTATTGAAGAATATTCCTGTAGCAGCTCCTTCTCTCTCATTTGTGAGCATAATGGTATGTGTTTCAAATAATTTTGGGAATCCTCCAGTGATATTCTTATTACAATAAAAGTTGGTGGGGATAGAACAATAAAAATTTTGATGCCAATTTTGATTGACTGTAGTTAAAAGCAAACAAAATAGTGTTTGAGACTCGCCAACCAAGGTAGAGAGTAGGATCTTTTGGTGTTAATAATTTGGTTGAATTATTTTTAAGGTCGTTTAGCATATTCTACTACGATACATAGCATTTGATTGATCGATTAATAAATCGTAAAATAAAAATCGGCTCACCTACCGGGAAAGGTCAGGAGGCTAATTTGCTACTCATTTAAAATTATCATTTAAGCACACCACTAAGGCAAGTTCGTCGAGGTCTGAAGTCTAAGAGTAGATGCATAAGGAATCTGAGGATACCTTATCTGCTTTCAGAAAAACGGAAAATGAAATTGTTGATACTTAAAATTTACAATTTCTTGTAAAAAAACAAATGGACATAACATTAACTTAGGTTTTATCCTACATATCCTCCTTCGGCTTCCATCACCGACCTAATTCGAGTCCGAGAGCGACTGACTGTAAGTTTTCATCCGGTGATCTGCATTGGTGTTCTCCATTCCTCGGGCTATTGTTTCCATGAGAGAGGAGGATTTGATATTATGGGGATGCTTATTAATTTCCTCTCCAACCACGCCTCACCACGCCCTATACGTGATAATCGAAAGGATTAAGGACTGGTGAGTTAGGTGGCGGTCATGAGTCCGGTGTGACATGATGATGAAAATTCTCGGCTATCTATCCAATCCTGAGTTTGGAGAGCTTTATGAAATGGAGCCCAATCTTGTCTGAGGACACGGAGTCTTCCCCTACTGCCTACACTGTCTATCTAAGGCAGTCAAACAACAGTGGGTTGAAGAGTCTCCACATAGGCATCCGCATCTACATTGATCCTAAGGCCCTTTGGAAAATTGAGGAGTCATAATGTGCCCCTCTCACTACGAATAGCACCGAAAACCATCGGAAAAAAAAACTTTGTGTATATGCATGACAGTTGGAGTTTCAGTAGGGTCCTATGCAAATAGCCTTCTATCATTTCTTGGATTGACCCTCTCATCTTGGTCGAAGTTCTTCTGGCCGGAGAAAAACCAAAGACACTCTTGTTCTTCTAGGTACTTTAATTTATTTAAGAGCCGTGTTGCACACATCCACCGATTCTCTTGAGTTGTTTATTTCCACATAGATTAACCTTGCCTAGGAACGTCTCTTTAATTTACTAATTTGTTTTCATGTCAACCCGTAAGATGCATGGTCACATGATGGCAGGACATCAGATCACAGTGCTGCGTATATGCTCCAGAGCAAATTTTCAAGAGCAGCCATGCGCAGTCGCAGAGGTTTTCAGTTGGGGACCGGACGGTTAATGTGGAGAATTATTTTAGATTAGCTTATAAATCATTCTATCAAAAAATTTACGCGACAGTTTACAAATCCAATTCTACCCTTCTATAATTGCAAAGCTTCGAATCAGGACGAGCGTAGAATGAGACAGTAAAAGAGTGAACGGACAGAATGCGTGTCAACGTAACAAAATGCATCAGTTGACGCAGTACAATACTCGCATTTTACTCAAGTGAGTAGACTAATTGGGGAATAGAAATGACACAAAAATGCGTAGAATTTTAATTAAAATTAGGGAACTGTGGACATGTATTGTGGAATTTTCAGATATTTTATTAAGATTGTCAATTGCGCCTCTCGAAATATTAGTACTTGAGGAATTTTCTCGTCTCTATGGTCCTCTCCGACTCGAATACCCAAGATAAATTAATTACCGTTAGATTTTACTTTTCCGCTAACGAAATTAGATATGTGGTAGATAAATCCACCTGGGTGAACTTTTAATGATGAGTGTAGGGTTCAGAAACCTTGGCAAGGAGCAAATCTCTTTTCTTTTATAGTAAAGGGATGTACCAACCCACCAGGCGGTTTTGATCCAACCACCATGGATTTTGCTCCAACACCACCTCATGCAGGTACAATCACGCACGTGGTCTGCCAACCTGGATTCACTCCGAAGGCCAGTCCACAAACTTCAGTAATGGGGCCAAATGTGGATCCTAATCTTTCTCCAGGACTGTATAAGTGTAAAGGAAAAAGGAATTCAACAGAAGCTGAAGATCCATCACTTTATAGCGTAAAATTTATCTACAGCGGTGCTAACTTGAATACATGCGAAAGTGAGCTTTACTTCAGTTTTGTAGTTTAAATTAGTTACCTTTATGCTCAGTCAAAATAACCAGAGAGATAGAGGCAGATTCTTGAAAGACATATACGCATCTATATAAATCGTATAATATTCGCTTCAATGGTAATATAGTTCTATGGATCAATAAAAGAAACGGTCTTCGTTTCAGAATAAAACCTTTTTGAAGAGGTTAAACTCAGTCCACTGTAAGGCATCTACATAGCGAATATAACGGCTTGGCTACCATTTAGTGTTAACCGCCATAGCGTCAAATCATCAAGACACTCGATTAGACCAATACGATTTTGAACTGTTATCTTTCTAACTGGGGTCTCAAAAATGTGGATGCTATTTTAAAAACTGCCAAAAAGACAATAAGCGAACCTGAGTAGAATAAGTCCGTGTAAACGCACTTGTTAAGCTAGACATTTGATTAAACAGATAAAACAAAAACATATATTTTCAGTTCATTTAGCTACTTAGATTAAATCTTTGTTCATTTAGCAATTCGTTGCGACGAAGCGGAACTTTTTAATATGCTTCCAGCACATGCTTCTCTAGCAGCCGCAAGAAGTAAACTGACCGAAGAAGAGTTTGGATCTAATCAAGTATCAGAGTTCAGTCGATACGGCAATATAGTCACCTATAGGTGCATCGAGTCCTACTTCTTCTCCGACTTATCATTTGAAAAATACGTGGAATGCGCATTGAAAGACGGAGGTGGTAATATTGGCGAATGGAAGGGATACACTAATACTATACTGCCCCTTCCTCAAACATGTATTCGTAAGTTTTCTTTATTTATTAACCTTTTTTCAACCCCTATGAATTTTTAACTAACAGTGTACTTTAATTTTAGCTGTTACTTGCCAATACGAGCATGTATTGCTGAAAGAACCATACAACATTGAGCCTAATTTCACTATTGAATATCCAAATGGAACTGTCTCAACGTTAGATAAGTTGGAACCTATTCCTTACCCCTACCAGACCAGAATTCACTATGTTTGCAAAAAAGGCTACGAGACGGTGGTAAAAAAACCTGATCAGAATATAACCTGTGGACCGATAGGACGCTGGCTGCCACAACTTGCAGGATGCATAAGTAAGTAGCAATTAATAATTTTCTCAAATCATCCCATAGCCGTATTCTGAACTACTGTATTTCCATCCCAGAGATTGACGAACATATGATTACGAGCTCTTCTGGACGCTACGTGCCACCATTAGTTGAAGCCCCATCTGCAAAGGAAATAGGTTTTGTTATAATAGCCTTCATCGTGACATTTTTTACTTGTCCACTACTTCTTGACTTGACTACTGTCAAGAGAGATATTGCCTATTTCTTCAGAAACATTCGTCTGCAGAAGCGGCTCTGGCAAGCTACGCGACGTCTTCGAAAGGCCAAACGGGCGGCAAGAGAAGAAAAAGAGGAGTAAGACGACGATGAATGAAGTGTATCCTAATTTTCGAAATTTATTTACTTGTCGTGTTGTATTTCTTCACGTACTTTACATGATCAGATTTCGAAAAATTTTCACTTTCTAAATATGAGCATTTCATTCTGTGCTTATATTTAAACTCTTGTTAATTAAGTTTCTAGGATAATTTATACATAAATACTTCCTGAATAATAGGAATTCTATGCGAAGGTTTACTGAAATTTTTGGAAGAGATTTGATTTCAATCCTTCAAATAAATCCAGAAATCTACGATAAAACGTAAGGTAAAAATTGTGCGAAAGTATGATAAAGTTAACGATAACTGGAGGTTCACAATATAAATACACTTTTGTGCTCATTCGCTGATGTGAATGGCTAGATACAGTGCTTAATTCCGGTCAATAGAGATCTCATCTGAGGGTGACTGCAGAATACTTTCATCAAGAGTTACATAGAACCTCATATGTTGTCATGTTTAAGCCGCTAAATTTTCAGAGTCGATTAACTGAATGGGATCATAGTAGCTTTTTATTGTAAAATGCAGTTAGAAAGATCAGACTAAACAATTCAGATATTCAATGATGTGAATTTATATTCTTAAACGGACTACAATTAACCTACCTACAATGCCTCCTGAAAAAAGGCATTAAAATCAACATAAAATACAAAACAGGGAGTTACGTTTTGAGTGGATTGAGAAACAAAAGGGCTACATGCTACCTTAGCAACGTGAATATTCCATATAAAATGCGCATGTATACCACAGGTCACCATTATTGACATTATAAGGAAATGACAGCGGTCATGCTAATGCTATCTGCGGTTATTCTCCATAATGCTGTTCTAGGTAAGTCAACTTTTCTACAAATCACATGGAATGCCCTTCTTTAATTTAACAAAGAAGAGTTGAGCATTTATATAAATTTTTCATTAATGATATGAGTAATAAAATGGAGATTGTTTAAAAGATTTTAGTTAATGAAATTTTCTGACGCTTTGATCTTATTTAATCTTTTGATAATCTGATAGGTTCTGCCCTCTTCGTAGGGCTTCAGATGTCAGATGTAGGAAATTGCAATGGATTTCAGATTCCAAAATGGGGGCTCCAAAGGGAAAGATATGTTATTTGAGTCAGTCCTAAATGATTGGAAAAATTTTCAAATCATCTATATCGTTGTAAAACCCCAAAGGTAGCCGGAGAGCAAACTTAAATATATCTTGATAACATTCATTAAGAACAGTCAATCATTTGAAGTCCTCAAAAGAAGACAAGGCAGGAAGGTACATTCCACCCATATCATAATACCCGAGAGTTATCTATCTTTGATCAACACCTTTATTTCTGTCTTTATTGCAGGAATTTTATTCCCTTATAGTGACCATCTTAAATATGTTCCCAAATTGATCACTTAGGATCGAAGGTAGCTTGATGGATTTTAAATCAAATATTAATATTAAATATTTCTTTAGCCTGAAACTTTTGAGTAGTAGTTATCAGTTATCACATTTGTGGATGGATATTCAAAATGTATGTGTTTCGAATATCGGCCATTGTTTATTTATAAGAAAGATCAAAAGGGCAATGGAGAGCTTATCTTCAACACAGAATCTATATTTTTCATATCTCTAAAGTCTTAAGTACCAGAATCGGCATGAATTTCGAATGTATGACAAATCCTTGTCGAGATCTTCTACTAAGAGGATGCTACATCTCATTCTAGCTCATATGACTTTCCTCCAAAATTTTCAATTGTCATAAACCACTTTCATGTTTCATAAACAAGTAATTAATGGAGTGTAACAGTATCAGAAAATGTATATCTAACCAGATTTAACCAAATTTTGTATTTACCATAGTGGACATCAAGCTCGATCGTCTCTAGATCCACATTATGTTAATTTTATAATATTGCAAATTTGTAATTTAGTATTCAGTGCATACCCTGATACTTTCCCCTGTGCAAATTCTTCATGGACATACGAACCAGCAAGTGGAAAGTGCTATATGTTGCTTTCTGAAACCGCCAAATATAATCTTTCTGAAGCCCAACAACAATGCAAAGTCGCACTGAACAAATATCCCAATGTTCTAGTGCGTATTGCAGAAATTCGGAACGAAAATGAACTGCAGGCTCTAAAGAACATTCTAGTTAGTAAATCACTCCAAGAAAGAGTATATTTAAACGCACATCGTCAATGTAAGTTATTATTTTTCATAGTTATTACTTTATGTAAAACCCAGATTATGTAAATATTTCAAGATTTCATGTGTCACAACCAATATTTGTCTTCATCATAGTTCGTTATGTGGTATGGATCAGTTTGGTAGGAATTTAGATCCAGAAT
Organism: Hymenolepis diminuta; assembly: GCA_900708905.1. Taxonomy (NCBI): domain Eukaryota; kingdom Metazoa; phylum Platyhelminthes; class Cestoda; order Cyclophyllidea; family Hymenolepididae; genus Hymenolepis; species Hymenolepis diminuta. The sequence goes on along the minus strand of CAADRB010000005.1, from coordinate 3,007,161 downwards.
AAAACGCTATAAATTGCAACTCTACGAAAGCATCATTGTAAAAAAAGGATCGTGAGATGCTTGGTATGATTTAAGTTAGCATTACATGAACATAAAATGATTGAAAGGGGCTTAGTTTTCTCAGTTTTCTAACTCTTATGAGGATTTATGATTATATCTTATGGTCCCTATTCTCGGTGCATCTCTTAGTTACAGCGATCTGCCCAAATCCGAGGGTATGATAAAGGGAGGACCAGATAAATTGAGTGATGCTGAAGAGGATCAGGAATGAGCAATTCGGCCAACTCTAACTATGCAAAGAAGAGTAAATAGGACTAGACATGAATGAGATGAATATCCCTAAATGTATGAAACACACGAATCATTGATCGATTGGTGATCATTGTAAACATTTTAGTAGCCATTTTAGTAACCTCGAGCACTATTAAATTCTATGTGTCAATTGAAAATTAGAGGAACTGATGTATGTCTCAGGATTAATTAGACCATGCTCTCTGTTTCGCCCACTCATTAGTTCATAAAATTTATCCTCTCATAAATCACGGACATTCCTTTGAATAAAGGTTCTAAAATCTCTAATTCACATTTTTCGGAAAATTTTAAACGTTATACCCGAAGAAGCACCGAAACGCAAATAAGAGTTAAATGGTCGAAAGGGAAGATGAAGAAAGGGAGGGAGAGTAGATGAATATTCGGATAACAGAATAATCATTCTTCATTTAAATGGTCCAACAAGTTTTCCGGTTTTCATACCGTTTAATTTTTTATCATCTTGTCTTGACATTGCGAAATTTAATTTCCTGATCTAGGCCTTGGTTCAAAATTGATAATTTAAATCCGACGTGTTCAGAGTTGATAGGCTGAGAGAGTGAATTCAATTTTATATCGATGCTTCTTTTTTTCTGTCTGACAAAGAGCATCTGCCTGATGATAATACATAATCTTTTACTTGTGTGCCTCATAACCTGATCGTCACTACCACTAAATTATTATTTCATTTATTAATTAATCGATTTTGACTCATTCCACAGCTGTTTCGGAATCGTTCATTTGGAATAGTGATCGGACAGCAGTTCAAATAGATTTTGTCTTTTGGACTGAAGGAATTGGAGGCGGCGATTGTTTGGTGGCATCTTATAAAAGTGAAAGACTTCAAAACGAATGGACAACTGTCCCTGTCATCGATGAAGCGGATTGCCTTGGAAAATTCGCCGTAATATGTGAACACAATAGTAAGTAACCGTTCATAATTAAGGCATTTTGACCTAAATGCCCCTTGGTAATTAGCATCTATTGTATGTATAGTAAAGTCTACCGTTAAAAGTGTGTCGCTTTGACTCCAGTGAGAGAAAACAGACACTAATCAAGCAAGACTAGCCTAATAACCAGATTAGGCCAAATTTATTGATCTATCAGAATCTATTTACACAAATGAAATTGGATTTGGTTGAATTGTGATTGACCGGAGAAGATTGAAATAATCATTGAACTTCATTGCCCGAATATGGCAGAATATAATTGGCTTGACAACAGACTAATTAAGGAGGTTTGATTTCTTCATGCCGTGACCAGTTATGGTTATAACACGGAGGTGATTTGCCAATGATGTGGAATCAATGGAAAAGCATTGATTAGCCTTCCTATCAGCATTAATAGTCCGTGTTGGATATGCAATTATTTAGTTTTCAATATAACAAGTGGAGAGATGAGTTAAATTGAAATACTTTGGTGCAGAAAATGAGGATTTCTCAGATCTTGGAATTGTGCTTCGTGTCACTAAGGCTGACTGATTGACTGAAACAGTTCAGGGCGTTGTACTTCTGTTGGAATTTAGTTTTGAATGCTTTGAGTTTACTTTTAGTGTGTTACTTTTAGGGGATTAAAATAAGTGTTACTAATATCCATGGCAACCGCAATTACATGCTAGCTTTTAGCCATGGGACAGCATTTGAACACAGGAAACAATGAACCGGTAAAATGTGGAGATAAATTCAGTTGATGTAGATAAAACAGCTTTGCATTATTTGAATTCCGGATACATTAAAACTTTCCACTTGAGGAACGTAGTTCTGTGCGCGTCTTTCTATTGCTCAAAAATAAATATTTCATGATTTTATCTCTTAATTTCTCGATTAGTTAATATTCAGATAATATCTATAATTGAATCATGTGATTGAACCGGCTGAGTTCCACAAACACAACTCAATATAAGAATTTCGTATGTCTGATTTTCCTAAGACTGTTAAACAAAACTCTTTGTCTATTTGCATTCTCAGTTGAGTCCTCCATTGACCCGAATTCAGAAACTGTACATTTTTAAGCCATTCGGTTTTTGACTATTTGCTGATTAAATATTTCGATCTGTTTTAGTTGCACCCTGCGAAGATTCTTCAAAATTTGATTCAAGCAAAGTGGAATTCACACCTTCAGAACCTTATGTCGGTACTACTACAACGATCACTTGCAAACCTGGCTTTTATCCAATAGATCAATCCTCCTCATTTCCGGTTCAATTCAAATGTGCTGGTCATCGTGCAGATCCGAATGAAGCCGATCCATCTCAATACACAGCTGAGTTTCAGCCGATTAATTTCCCTTCGATACAGTGCGAAGGTAAGTGTGGTGCATTAGTGCTACTCAGCTCGAGAGGGCTAAAAATTTCCACGGATAGACGAAAGCCTTGCGAGGGTATATAAACACAGTAGAAGAAAAGCCAAGACGACAATTCGAATGTCTGGACATTACACAAGATTCCAAATATTTTAAATCATCAATGCACACTCGGTTATGTGGGTGGCACTGGGGGCAGAATGCCAGTTTACCTCAAGATAGGCTTTGTGTTATCATTCCTTTATCCAAGTGCCGCTGGCACTTTCCACTTTGCAGATATAAATTTTAGTAGGAACAGAGAAAGGACCAGAGTGAGTATTAGGGTTGTCCCTTAGGTAGTCTTCATTATCACCCTAGTATTAATATCAACGACAGGTAATAGGCAAAATCATACTGGAACAATCCTACATATTCAATTCCAATTCCTTCTCTCTTCCTATGCAGTATCTTATGTCCTTATGCCTGAGACTTCGTGTCAAACAAAGAAAGGTTCAATAGATCCACCTAGCTAGGGGGAATTTAAATATGGCCAGAATGTGACAATGGAATCTGAAATACGTTTCGTCTATGCACTTGATACAACACAAAAGAAAGCCAGAATTCAATGTATATCAGTTCAAAAGGGCTCCTCACAAGAACTAGGGCATTCTGATCCATGTGAGGCTGGCATTCCTGAGTAGCGATTTTCTACAATTTCCTTAGAGGTTTTAGTGCGGCTGTGGTACGTCTGAAAAATAGTTCAATACCTAACTGTAGTCTTTACATTGATCATAATTATAAATATCATTAACAAACAACTAGTAAATTATGTTACTGAGCTAGAATATTTCATTATTACTCCTGGCAAGGCAAAATAGAAAAAAATTACGACTGTTTCGAATGTCTTATTTGACTCTAATGACTACGCAAATGGTTACATCTCAAATCTCAAAAGTGAAGTCAAGGTAGAACTAAAGGTTTGTGAATTCAGTAACTCATGGACCTGTGCTATGATTTTCATTAATCTATTAGTAGAGTGATCTAAATAGACTTCTATTATGTCATTCTACAAATAAATCAAGTAAATACGAAAGGTTTATAAAGATGTAAAGTTTATAAGGTGTAAGGAACATGGAAATAAGAACTAAGTAGCATTAAGATTACAAGTGGTGAGAACCGGCTACTAGTCGCCTCATTTTCGCCTTGCTTCACCTTGAGCGATTGATGACTACATAGTCTGATCTGGCCAGTGGCCACACTGACCTGGGCTCCTCAACTGGTCCATTTGCATGAGACGCATGTTTCAATTTGGTCAGCAAGGTTGCAAGGCTACTTCCCACAGGCTTTTGACTTTTGATGTTATAGGAACGACAACTAAAAGCTGACAGCTGGCAACAACAAATGACAGTTGTGAAAGTAAAACACAAGATTTGTATATGCAAGAGTTTATTAGACCAACTACAATGAGGGTAAGAGAGACGGGGGCAGAGGAGATGAGAGGGATGCGTAGGAACCGCTAAGTGTCAAGCATGTGTCTGCTCCCTCATTCTTATGTCTGTAAAAGTGGCTCTGCATAGTTTTATAGAAAAGGGGGAGCTTAAAATTTAGAATGGTTCCAGACATCGCTGCGGAGAAACCGAATTATTCAACTTTTCCCACTAATTAAAATAAATAACTTGAGGACACGCGATGGTTCTCTATGGGGAACTTGAGATTTCAGGAGGGCGAAACACTTCAAGCGTCTCTGTAAGGTCAAGATAATTAGTCCCAGAGATTAATGACGATATTAACAAAAATTTTGAAAATGCTTAGGGATTTATCCTTTAATATTAAAGAAAACTCAGACACTCCAAAAACTCATCACACTACATTTTTAAGTGTTGAATTGGGGAAAGACAATGGAAAGCGCACGAAGTCAAAACAAAGCTAGTGTGTACCTACGATAATACCTGATCAGAACAATCAGAGATGTTTTGGTAGATGGCAGTAATTAGGATGTGTCTAAATACGAGATGCAACAAAACTGTCAAAATATGCTGTGGATTGGAAGGGATCAGAAAAGGTAGAAAATAAAATACTGGGTTTAAAAAGAAATTTACTTCATCTGATTTCTTGTTTTATCATCGTGCCCGTATCTTGCATAGTATTACTTAAATTCGCCATAGCCGAAATTTTGGAACTTCAGGGCGCATGCAGGTTCATGACCACGGTGTTGGATGATTGACCATTTGATTGAATTTGAAGGTTGTTCATGCCTTCTCGGTGCATTAGTCAGACTTTGGATAACCAAATAGCAGAAAATTAATACTAATTAAGAAATTTTTCGAAAAATACTGGTTGTCCTCTTTTAGTTATACATACGAGTTATTTAAAAACATAATTTTTAAGGTTTAATTTTAAGAATTTCGAGTTGCGGATATTTTCTCATTAATGAAATATCAATTGCAATTATTGAATATAAGTGGGATCAGAACATTGAAACAAGATTTATGATTCGCAGGAGGACGCAGCTGAATTCAATGAAATGGCATACTAAGTTGCAGAGAAATGTTCTTTATTACGGTCAAATAACTGTTATTCAAATTATTCAAATCTATTTTTATGTCCTGCTAATTCTGTACTTAATCGCTATTAATTATTATTAAAATAAGAAACTTCACATTAACAAAAGTCGGTAAATAGAGTAGATGTTAGATTAGTCTACTGTCATGCAACGAGAAGGTTTTGAAACGAGTGCCTTGACACCACTTCAATTTTTCAAATAAGCGATCAACTTTATTCAAATTGTCCGTCTTGATCCGGAGAGGCTATGTATTATGGAGGCTATACATCGAATGTGAACTGATTTATATAGAAATTGAGAATTTGAATGAATGTTAGCAAATATTCGGAAACACACAGGTTGATTGGAGATAATGGTCACTGATCTTCAGCATTTTCTATTATGATCTCATGAACTCCACTGAGTCAGGGGCAGATTAGATAGCTGCCCCAGATCAGTTGAACTACGCTTTTCCGCTCCATTAATTGAAATTTTCTTTCCCTCTAACATCTGCTATCTTGTATTATAGCTATTCGTTGTAGTAAAGATGAAATGATTTCGATGGTTCCTAAACATGGAATTCTTGCAGCAGCTCGTAGCACGCTAACTGAAGAAGAGTTTGATTCATCTCAACAAAATATGTTCAATCAATTCGGCAATGTCGTTACAGTTAGATGCAAGGATGCCTACTTCTACTCTGATCGTGCCCTTGAAAAATTCATCTACTGCGGATTGAAGGCTAATGGAAGTACTCGGGGAGAATGGAGAGAATACAGTGGCACCACTCTTCCTCTTCCTCAGGAGTGTGAACGTAATTTTAAATTTTCGAATTTGAGTGCTTTATTATTCCACTTAATGTTTTCTATTTTAGCTGTAACATGCCAATACGAAGACATTCTCTTGAAAGCTCATTACAATATAGAACTGTACTTCACTGTCGCCTTTCAAAACAGCACTTTCATGAATATAACCAAATTGAGAGCGATACCCTATCCCTATCAAACCACTATAACATACAACTGCAAGGAGGGTTATGAAACGATTAGAAAAACACAGGATCAAGCTATCGTTTGTGGATCTATTGGAAAATGGGAACCACAGCTGACTGGATGCCTAAGTAAGAAATTTAGAAATATTCTATTTTCGTTACAATTCTCAATAAGCTTAAGCTTTTGATTTTTGGTTCTTCCTCCTATTTGATCCATTGAATAAAATATAAACGATATGGGCTCTTGATATTTCACAGTCTTTTGCGATATCATTAGAATTTACCGGACCGCTACTCATTCCATAGGGGTCCCCATACCCGATATTGTCATTATCGCAGTTTTTGAAATCTTGAAAAGTAAATAAAAATTACTCAAGAGCCAATTGTCATCGATTCCGTGATGATTCGATTTTTGAAAGTCAATCAATCGGGAGCAAATCAATTATCGTGGAATCAACGCATTTTGATGAATTCCATTATTTGGATTTAGAACAATTAGCATTTTTTCAATGATCTTATACTAGTATCTTTTAATACAAAGCTAGATGCTGCTCTGTAAATTGCATACGATAGCAGCGATAGCTTATGGGGGTTGTAGAATGAACTTAAATTAACAACTTGTTTCCTATGTGTGAGTTTGAAAGCCCACGACCATGCTTTTGTCCCTACTTTCCCTCTCCCTATCTTGACTTCCTACTTACATATATACGCTGCTATTAGTTACACATCCTGACAAAACTGCATCTAATAGATGTGTTTATTGGCGTTTGGTTAATTAATCAAAGGACGCATAAATCGGTTTATGATTCGAGTCATTACAGTTTACATTGTTCTTATCCCTACCTGATATTAATATAAATGGGTTCTTTTCTCAACCACATGAGTGATCCTGCAGTCTAATGTGTTTCATTTCAGATTCTAAGACCACACTGATTATGATATGTCCCATATTAAAAGAGTAGTGTTTTCTTTTGAAATTATATTTAACCCTTACATTAGAAAAGTGCTCTCCCTTAATTTTAATGAATAATTCAAAATTACATGAATTATGATATGCATTGATAGCACAACACTCAGAGGGCTCATATATCAGTTCAGAGACCACTTGTTTAATATTTCTCAACGAGCCTCTAGTGAATGACATGGTTAAGACTAATCGAGAAAGGGATAGTTGAACGCTTCTTGAATGACTAACTCTAGAATGTCACTCTTCTGCCTAAGATGTATGCAGAAAAAGGAATTTCCTTCAAGGGGCAAATGAATTTTTTTCAAGTATTAGCATGCAAAGTTAGCTATTTTATTCGAAAGAACCACTTTTACTTGTGCACAGTTAGGAGGAGTAAAGGGACTTACTGAGAAGTGCCCTAAAATTTAACAAATGTTCTCCTTAGACTGGAACGAAAATCGAAACTATTGGTTTTATGACGGAAAAAGAACAACATTAATAATGACCAATAATCTCAACAAATATACATTTTGACAAAATGATTTTCAGGGTCTTTGTAGCATACGAATTTAGAGTCTGAAATAGCCACTCTGAGATATTTTATTATTATAATGCTAACTTCATATGTTATTTTAGAAAAGGATAATAAAATGGAAATAAGTACAACGGGTCGCTATGTTCCACCTCCAATTGAAGTCCCATCAGCAAATGAACTGGGCCTCACTTTAATTGCAATAATCGTCATCTTTCTCGTTTCTTTCATCTTATTAGATATAACAACCCTACGTAAAGATATCGGTTGGCTCCTCAACAACATTCGTTTGCAGAAACGTCTGTGGCAAGCCAAGAAGCGCCTTCTTGAAGCAAAGAGAGAGCGGGCTAAAGCTAGCCAATGAAGTTGATAGATAAAGAACTAGAATGATGAATTAAATCATTCTCAGTTCACCACCTCTTCTGAATCATATTATTATTGTCACCTTATGCCGACTATTAATCGAACTGACTGACAAGATATTTTTCATCTATACTCTTAAAGCTATCACTTTAGACAATACATTTCATTAAAAAACGGCATAGCTACTATAGGGATTAGTTGTTTACTATTTTAAAGCTCCCCCTCCCCCCCAGTAGCGAAATGCAGTATTTAGAGTCACACATTAAGGAATGCAGAAAACCGCGGGAATACATTTAATGACAAAAGCACACAATAATGCATAAAGACACCCTAAGAGGAGGGCTAGTGACTATGGTGTCCAGTTTCTCCCCCAGCCTATCTACGGACTATACCATCTATAAAGAGAAGATATGATAGTAGTGAGCACATTTTATTGGAAGAGGACCAGTAATCACAAGAAGAGAAGTGCCTATTTGCTGCACAGCTGAAGAATCTAGCAGATATGAAGAATTCTAAGCGAAACACTCATTTTATCTTGTTATTTATTGCATCTTGTATACTGACCATATTTGGTATTATCTATGCGAGAAGATCTATTTTATCTTTGATGTTAAATTTGTTTATACTTATTCATTTATCGTTTTATTATTACATGTTATAAGATTAAGTAAACTATTATCATCTAGTAGAGTGGTAGGCCCGACTTTCCTTATGTATCAACCGGTCAACAAGTACATGGCACGTTGAATAAGAATGTGCTCAGTAATCCAGTAAACGATAAATGATTTATTGAAGTGAGGAAGGGAAGAAGTCATAATGAATGTGCCATTCAGGTGAGTAGATGGAGGGAATCACGACATCTGGATCCCATAGTTGTATTGTTCGGAGTGGGGCGGAAGTCGAAACGGCTATGTAAAATCAATGGATTGTCAAAGGTTATCTAGATAGAAAATTGATACCGCTGTGACATTTGTTATGGTTAGCCGGCATAATTTTGATCATCAATTCATTTGATCCACGATAAAATTTAATTCGAAAGAAATTTTTCCAATTCGAGTGAACTACTACAGCACTATCCACAGGGATGCAGTTTTGCAAGCGGGGTCCTCTCGCTTCGCATCTCACGGAATTTAATAATACAAATATGAGTGCGAACCACTAGAAGGGTTGGCTGATGGACTAATGGGTGACGCACGGGGAAATGAGAACGAGATGTATACAGGAGTAAGGAAAATCACGTGATGACCATTATGGGCATAATGGCTCAAACATTTAAGATCATCACATGTTGGAGAACTTTTAAAAGTGAGTGATGGAAATAAAACATTCTGAAATAAAATTATATGACAACAAGTGGAACAATAAACTAGTGGAAAAGTTCATTTTAAAATACAAAGGCTGAAGAGAGTATTTATGATAGAGCACGTTCATCAATCCATGAAATGTCAAGGTATAGTTAAATTAATAAAAATATGGAAATGATATCTTGCAGCCTCTGTGGCTGAGCTTGTGCGACAAAAGAGAACAGACATGGAGTTGTAGGATTAGCATGATGTAAAGCTGCAAAAAATTTGCTACTGAGAAATTAGAAACAACCACGCCAACCAGTTCGTACGGGCTTTCAGTGAACCAATGAGAAGCTTGAACTGCAGATATGTTCAAACAAACGGTCAAATGCCGACGAGAGTGATGGTCGCCTTCTCTAATGCTTTGTTCTCTTTAGTAATTCTTCTTCCCGCTTTCTATTTTCATAAAATTGTAGATCTTCATGCCATTTAGTTCAGTATTGCCTTAACTGTAAAATATTTCCTACTAAAATACTTTGATAACGCTTCGTAAAATGGATGAATAAAATGCTAATAACATCGAAACTGACAAGAGAGGAGTTTGAAAATAGTTTATTGAAAGAACACGACCAAATGGAGGAAGGAAAAATACTGCACTTCCAGCTAACAATCTCAAAATGTACACAACAAAGCTGTTGAGAGAACAAGAGAAGTCAATTTGAAGGTTGTTAGGGCTTTATTGATCGACATTCAGTTGTCTCAGAAAAACTGTTCAGTATTCAAGGTAATACAATTTTACAGTTAAACATTATTGTCAATATAAGATGGAAGGAAACATAAAATAAACGTTAATATCGTCAAGGAAAATTTATTTAATGATTTGCATACTTTTACTTTTTCTCTGACAAAGAAGTAAGTAGGAAGAGGAAGTAAGAAATGGAGGGGAAGAAAAGTGGCGTTGTGATAAGCTGGTCAAATTAAAGTACAATGAGGGGGTTGATTGACCTTGTCTACTCTTTTGATTGACGAGCAAGGAATAAGAATCATCTCTTAACAGGTTGAACAGCCAACATGATAGAATGCTATACTAGTGATGAGAAGACATCTCAATTAATCATTTATTTACAAAGAAGAGAGTTTTATTAAACTCGAGAATTGGAACTGACAGTGATGAATGATCGGAAAATCATGGACCAATCAGAGAGACAATTAGTTTGTGACTTGAGCGCTTATTTTGAGTCCTAACAACTGGAGGTCGGGAGAACTGCGCACCTTATCGACAATATTTTAATTTTCCCAGTAATGAAGCTTAAACGTAGTGCAAAAAGCGTGATCTAAGTTAATATTTATTAAAGGATAGATAGATAAGGAAATAAATAACGGATAGGCATAAGGATACACAAGGGTATGCAAGAACCAATAAACGATGCAACGTAGAGAGTGAGTGGCGGTTTTACTACAATGACAATTACCTTTTTCTACAGCATGGGGTTTTGGCAAACTGTATCTCTTGTTCTAGCTAAAGACTGCTGTCGGTATATATGCTGGCAAGCTCGACCATACTGACTGTCGAGATCCACAGCTTACATTACTCCCAATTTTCCAGTAGTAAAGTGCATGGTACTTGCAGCAGATTAATCGGTATCATACTGAATAATACTGTGAAAATTTCATCGAGGCATATATTAGGGCAATATACAAACGATCTCGTTAAACTCTTGATAAAACAGAGGACATGTTTCATATGAAAAGGTGTAAATGTCTCGTGGAATCTGATAAAATGGAGTGAAGTGGAATAATCAAGCCTTATTTCAGTTCATATCCTTTTATTAATCAAAATACTCTAATCTAAAATTTATTTATAATATTGATATTTTCTACACTTCTAAGGGAACTGAATATGTAATTATTAATAGAATGGAAATTAAGTGTCAGATTTAAAAACAACACTATGAGTAGGGAGTTATGTAATATTGTATTGTAACTGCACGCTCTAATTTATACATCTGCTCAATCTATATATGTATTGACAACCTGCCCATTCATAGCTCTGCCCCACTTTACAGACGCTCTTCAAAGAACAAAGACCGTAAAATCTGTCAGCCTCGCTTAGAAGTTATTTATTTAGCCTTTCACCACAATTCCACTGTCGGATACACAGTTCAGATGTGCAGTCCGGCCCCCTTTCCACCAACTCCCCCTCGATCTTCTGATTTGGGCAAGGTCTCTGCCTTCTGCTACCCTTCAAGAACATTAGATTTTAAAGGGATATCTCAGTTAAATAATAAAAGTAGATTTACTTGGGATATTGCTCACACCTAAATTAAACTTAAAATTTATATCGCCTTATTTGATGACTGGAGACATCAAAATTTGAGATGACTTTCAATTGGATGGATTAACAATGACATGCCTGTAACCTTAGTGACATGAATATTTGATTTGAACATGTATAAAATCGACAATAGAAGAGAATAAAACAAAAGGATTGATAACGACTATGTGGATATTCATAACCATCTTCCTCTTTAAAGCTGCATACGGTAAGCTAATTCTGATGAATATTCAAGAAATTAAGCATGTTCCTTTATTAATAAAAATTGTATACGGTTTACTAATCGGACAGTCAGGGGCATAACTATAGTAGAAGGAAAAGAAGTTTGGGAAAGGAAGACGGATTCGATTCATGGGATTAGGTGTGATTACTTTTTCTGTTCTCACATTGAAGAACACATACAGCTGCTTTTCAAACGATCTTTTGAAGGGTTGGCTTTGGATTCGATGGCATCATGAGATGTGTCGTTTCAACCATCCATGTCTTTTATATCATTCCAAACAAGCAGAAATCAAATGTTGGAAGTCATTGTTTATCATTGGGCCAAAGGAACAGTGGTCCTGTCGAAAGTAAATTGCCTTCTTTTCCGCCGTACACTTCCTAATTTTAACTGGAATTACATTAGAATAGGTTTTTACGCTATTTGAGACAGGAATTAATGGTGTTGACGACTTCTTTCAAGGAAGAATTTTTAATTCTTTTATTCAGTTATATTAGTTAAACAATGTTCATTTTACTGTTGCAAGTAGAAGATACACTTGAGATACCCGATAGTGTCAAGTTACATTGAAGACAGCGATTATCAAAATGACGATTTGTATATTAAGGATGTAACAAGGGTAATAATGAGAAACCGAATGCATACAATTGGACAGCCCCATATCCACAACTTTTTTGGTGTTATTCTACTCTCTAATGATTTCTTCAACTATCTGATCGGTGCTGTTTGAACTCTGCGATGAGTATTTTACGGAAGGCATGTAATAGCAGGTTACTTAAGAAATTACAGAGTTTTTCTGAACTATCACCCTTCTATCTTCTTAAGATCTTTACTATATGACAACACAAAGTGAAGAAAAGGAGGGCATAAAGGAGGAGTATTACTGGACATAGAGAAAGCTCAGAGACTTGTGGGAGAGAGATGGCGTATGAAAGCGAGACTACTGTGGCACGATGTGTGGGTCTATAGAGAGTGCTTTTATACTTTGGAATTGAAGACAGAATTGAAGACAGAGACACACCGACTGACTCTGCGAATGAACCTCATCGAGTCTTCTGTATTTGGTATAACCTGGTTAAGCTCAGGTCACTCAACCGCTGGGCATGAGTGACACTCCGAGCCTCAGGTGACGAACTATTTGAGAAATATCGCAGAGAATTTTCGTGAAATAATTAATGGCTTATAGAAGGAGAAAGTTATAATGAGCGTGGTCACTACATAAGTGTTTACCGAACACATTTTAAATACTAGAATTCACTTTTTGGAACTATAAAAAATATACTAACCTGAAAGCATACTTTATTTGGGTCCGAAAATATATAAAGTGGCGTATAAGTTAAATTTATCCAACCCAAATCATCCCAAAACATTTTGACTGCTTATCATTTTTTACTCATTTTACTTCTAATCTCTATACTCTTCTCCTTCTAGTCCGATCGAGACATATTTGATACTTTAATTGAGGCTACAGCGCCAAAATCCTTAGGCAAAGGGAATTTCTATTTTTCGGCACTTAAGTAGGAGATAGTTAATAGAAACCAGGTTTTAAATTGTATTGTTTTACTATGGAGCTTATGAAGTTCTGCTAAATTAAAGTTCTCACCTATCTCATCTCTGATATGTTAAAATTCTTTGCTGCTAAATGTCATGCAAGATTATTTTGCTTTCTCAAGAATTGGAAGAAAAACGATTCGAAGTTTCAGGATCGACTCTCATGATTAAAAAGTGGGATATAATAGGTAAGTTTTTGCTACAATCCAGGGGACGAACCATGCTGTTTGAACCTTGGAAGATAAACAGATCATTTTGTGAATATTGTAAAACTCGAATCCAAAGATCAAATGAAGTAAGATCCTACGATACCTCGACGTTGCCCTCAACAATCTTTGATTCCTTCCTCTTTTTTTCATTTTGTTAGAATTTCTGTCGGTTGATTTTTGTTGCCTTCAATGATTAAAAAAGTATATATTTCTCTTTTGCTGTTGTTAACAGCAAACATTTTATCACTATTATAATTTGTTTGTTTTTTATTATTTTGAAATTAAATTTTAGGGGAAAATCTTGAAGATTCGTTCCCGTGTGCGAACTCTTCATGGATTTACAAACCAATAAATGGAAAATGTTATATTGTGATATATGAAAAACTAACTTTCAAAGAATCTGACGACAGATGCAAACACATTATTCCACTCGCCGATGTTAAATACCATCCCCACCTTTCAGAAATCCGGGATGAAAATGATCTGCAGATTTTTAAAAGTATTCTGATTCAAAAATCGCATAAAGAGAGAGTATATATTAATGCAAATGCTAAACGTAAGCAACTAAAGCTCTTTATTTATTTTACAACAGGTTTTTTGACGTTTCATTTATCTACTTCCTGGACACCTTATAGAATTTTTCGGACACTAAAAATGGTATCTTTCAGTTCTAATAAAACGCAACAAGTTTAATAAAATAAAGGAGCTAGATATAATCTCTCTGAAAGATAAAAGATTAATAAGCTATTTGTGCTCTCAGTCATTAATAAAAAAGTATTCTGGAGAACCATGGTCTAAAAAACTTGAAGTCTGTAGAATAGAAGTAGAAACTACGAAGAAGGCTAATCAGTTGGACCAAAAGCTGTAGATCAAAGCGTAATATGCTATTGGATGCATCCGGCATGTTCTCTGCCACACATATCTAGATTATAGAGATTAGGAAGAAAGCGAATACCCTGGCATGTTCTTGTAAGAAGGCTTCCTCTGTTATCCAGTGTACCTCGCTAGTTCTTCTAAATAGTTGTAGTGGACGTAATGTAATATAACGTAATTCAGATAAGACGTGTTCTCTCTGGTGTCTTCTGAATCTTTTGCATTTAGTTCTCAATACGTTACTGGAATGCTTTAAAGACCGTAATTTATTAGGGGCCTAATCACAGTTATCTCAATCTAATTTGAAGGTCAAAGGTCATCCACTCTATTGACACATATTCGTATTCCGTGTGCTGTCACATTTATTCTATCTTACTGTTAGGTAATGTATAATACAAATAAAATAAACCCACTAAAATTCCATAAATCAATAGAGTTGGTATTTGCAAAAGTGTCTTATCGCACATTTTACGGCTAGTATTAAACTTCTCTATCTAATATTTCCAGCGAATGGAGAACATGCCACTTGGAGTTTGCTCATGCAACTTTTTCCCCTATTTGGTCGAGTTTTAGGTAATATAATAGTATTTTTAAAAATATCTTTGGTTTTTAATTAAGATTAAGCGGCAGATTTCTCCAGAATTGGTCCAAGACTCTTCAGATCAACTTTCTTCAATCTATTTTCTTATTGATTTAGAATGATATTAAGTCTACTTTAACTTAATGTCATACCAAGAATACGAGAAGCTATAATGGTTTCCAGGCGGAGTGGGGAAAAATTGGGATTACAACTTTAAAACCAATCATGTACACCTTAGACTGCGATTAGAGCCGCCTTGTTCTTAAAATCCTGTTTCTCGAGATTTTGGAAGCCTTCGGAGCTTATCTGTGAAAAAAGTGAGTAAAATTTGTAATGGTGAAGGGGTCGACTCAACTGAATTTTCGTAATTCAATTCAGTTACAGCTTATCTAATAATTAACGAAGGCACTCATCCGAATTCACCAATTATAGATCATTGAGTGGTGATGCTACTCTCAACTTTAAGATTACTGAGTCGTTTGGTAGAAGGTGCTGGCAATGATTTTCTACTATAACGATGCAAATAGCCGGACAAATAAGGAAATCATAATATTTGCAGCAAGTAGACAATGTCTATAAAGTAAAAACTGTTCACTTTGAGCAAGTTCTCGCTGCCATATTCTTTTTGCGGATGAAATGACAAAGTTTAAAGAACGTAAATTCTAGAACTCTTTAGCTAAATAAAATCTAAGAATAGCAGAATTCCTTCTTTTGTAAGTTGTAAGAAAAGATCGTCCGACATGAACGAAATTCATTTGAACGTTTGTAACAGTTAAGCATTAAGGTTTGTTTAAATGGACTATTTTTTCCCCTCCTAGGCGGGGAAGAATTCAAATGGCTCAGCGATAATGCATTGGTTCAAATAGATCTTCTACCCGGTGTAGAAAAATCTACTAATGATGGAGGCGCCATTTTAGCGCATTACACTACCGAACACGAGAAAAATCAATGGAAAACAGTTATTGCCTTTGAGAGATCAAGTGGAGATGAACCCTGTACAGTAATCTGTGAACACAGCGGTAAGTTTTCAATGTATTACCCATTATACACTATCAGATCTTTTTGATTTCATCTGTAGGGGCTAAGGTATAAAGGGTCACTAAATGTTGCAAGAATTTAGAGGTGGAGTCACTAATTTATCGCTGGACCAATGGTATTAGCTCATGTGAGTTTTGAGAAGAAAGCCTGATGCAGTTGTTATCAAAGATTTATTGAAATATGGCACCAATTAATAGCATACAGATCGGGCAGCAAGATAGCCAGTGATATGCATCATTAGTTATCTAAAGATGCAGAGGGTTACAATACGAAACCCCTTGTTCTACTGTGTAGCAACCAGCTATGCATGTGTAGTTAGAAGGGATGGGGAAATTTATATACTCCTTGAGAAGTTGTCCATTTGACAGTAATATTTAGATCACTTAAGATCGGGACATTGAATGGGCTGGCCAATCAGAGACTAGTGGCGACATCAGCATCAAGTGAGATGATAATAAGTTAATTTTAAAAGGAATGATAAACATAATTGAGGGAAATAAGTTAGGTCAGATTAATTCAAAGTTCAGTTCAGCTAGCTTGGCACATGAATTCTGTGGTTCAGCATTTTCTCAGGCCATGAAGGGTCTTGGATTTTGAAAAAGGGAATTCCGGTCCGGCTGAATAATAGTGGAATATTGTTAAGAAAATATTGGAAAGAAACGATATAAAGTTGAAGTAAATTCAATCGAAATTGAATAGACATGCTGAAATAGGTATGGCCCACATCGAGTACCAAAACAAGATCAAGACTTTTCTAGATTGCATCTTAGCGTATTAGGTCAATTGCATTATAACATTTTCATGTTCTTGCTCACGATCCAACAATTTTCTATTTCATCTGCTTCTATCAGCATCATTTAAAATATACTATTTAATATAAATTGTGAAGTGAATACGTCTAGATTCCGATCAGCAAAGTTTTGACATGATCTGTCCCCTTGACGTTCATATCTGTTTTTTCCATATAGTAACGTGGCCCCGCTTACTGGGATATGATCCATGTCACTTGTGTGTGCCGTACGTAGTTCTGAGTGTATTATAAGGCTGTACAGCAGAAATTTCCACCTGTTCTTTACAGATAATATATGCATCAAAAGTGGACTAAATCTGTTTTAGTTAAACCTTGCCAAAATCCACCAGACTTTAACCCAACTACAATGGAATTTAAGCCTACCAAGGCGTATGTTGGCACGACCACTGTTGTCGGTTGCAAAAGTGGCTTCTACCCGAAAAATTCCTTCGAAACAAGTCAAGTTAAATTTAAATGCATTGGTAAACGCGTTCCTTTGGATGAGGAAAACTCTTTCGCATACACACCTTATTTTAATCCAATACCCAATTTCCCCCGATTGGAATGTAAGAGTAAGTTTTGAAACAATGTCAATGTCTGTTTATATATGGAAAGTTTTCATGATATGAATAGAAGAAAGTATTGAAGCAATCTGTCACCTTAAATTTACGCCATTTATGTAGAGGTGACTTGCGACTTTTTGACCGAAGCCTATTATCTAATGAACGGTGATACACTAAACCTGCTTAACCGGAGTAGATACGAATATGGAGAGAAAGTGACATTGGAATGTGGAACGGGTTTCGTCTATGCACTTGACACAAAATTAAAGAAGGCGACAATGCAATGTGTATCTGGTACTGAAGGATCTTCACAAGGAATATGGCACCCTGCACCTTGTTCTGCTTGTATTCGTAAGTAACATATATTTTCCTTCTATAAGTGAAATCAAGGTAGTCAATTTATGCACAGAATATTTCTTTATCTGCGTCCGGATTCATGAGATTATCTCCGCAATACATACCAGGTAGAATTCAGAGTCAAGTACTTTTCTATCAAGATTTCAAGAGAAGATATTTTTAGGCCCTAAGCCTGTTGCCACTGAAGAATTGGAAGTCATCTTGAAATCATCCAGCTGAAATAGAAGCACACGCTACATGGATCAATGGGAAGACAAGTATTGAAGAATAGCGGCCATTGATTAAATGAGAACACATATTCATTGAGGTCACAAGGCAAGACGTTCGCTTCTCCTCACCTTTTGCATCCTTTATGCTTCCATGTTTTCATCTTAAATAGTCTTATCTGTATGATATTCCTTGATAAATAAATTTTGAGATCAGTACGAAGGTCATGGAATTTATACCACGAGCGGAGTATGAAAACCAAGGGGGAAAATGCATCATTATATTGATCAATAACGAATGTTAGAAAGAATACGTGCATATGATGGAGAAGCAGAGATATATGAAAGAGTATTTGACGAATATATCTGACACATAACTGAACAAAGCTTGGAATGAATGGAAAAATCTAATAAAGTGAACAATGTGTTATCAATTTCAACCGCTGCACATTTGCTTATTTACAGGTATTCTAACATAAAAAGCTATCTACAGTTCATTCATTGGGAACCTTGCGCTTATTAGTTGATTAAAGTTAACCATAAATTCTTTTAATTAACGTTTTTTGACACTCACTTTAGGCGCATTACTGCCGTCATTGAGCCATTCGAATTTCGTTACTCTACTATGGATAAGGTTTTAACAAGTATAGTTGGTCTTGTGGTTCACTACGGATAAATATCCACTGTCCTCAGACTGTTTATTTTACTTATCAGAATAAGCTAATTAAGTGATCATTGAATGAGCGTTGCAAGGCTCAGTCTTCCACACCGATGTCCGGAACCATTCCCTCTGTTCATGCTGTCCCCCTTTTTCGATAACCCTCCCGTTTCATTAAATTTGCACCTGCATTTATGTCTTCACGGTCGCCTTCGCCCAAGTGACTCATAAATTGTTTTTCAATACCCACACACACACGTAGACATACGGCGGCCTTCCTATTACCTTCGCTTCTCAACTCTCCCCTACCCCCTTGAATCCTTTATTGTGGTTCGTTCAATACATTTTAGTCTATTAAACTCTTGGTGTTCTGTTCGACGGTTGTTGTTAGCCCTTACCCAAACAGCTCCGAAGTGCTGACTGTTGTTGCTAATATCAGTTGTTAGTTATTACACAAACTCCAACACATCGAAGTCTATCGAACCAGTGACCTTCAACTTGAAGAACCGTATTACTTGTAAAAAAGGGAATTAAGATGAAAAATGGCAGGAGTATTCTATTAGTATGTAAACACTTTTGGTGTCTAATAATAAACAAGAGCGAGGTTTATGTATATCAATTTATACCCCCTTTTGGCGAATTTTTCTCTGGAACCTTGAAATAACTCATGGCCTTCCTTTATAAACATATTTCACAATATTTTCCTAACTCTTCCAGCTATTCGTTGTAGTGAAAAGGAGATGACTTCAATGGTTCCGAAACGTGCAAGTTTAGCAGGAGCTCGTAGTACGTTAACTGAAGAAGAATTTGGCTTGTCTCAACAAAATGTATTCAATCAATTCGGCAATGTTGTTACAATTAGGTGTCATCATGCCTTCTACTTCCCTGATCGTTCAATCGAAAAATTCATTACATGCGGGTTGAAATCCAACAGTGAAATTGAGGGAGAGTGGAGAGGATATGGGGGAACATCCTTACCACTGCCAAAAGAATGTGAACGTAAGTTTACACTCGAAACTTTGCGGTATTAATTATCTGCCAAATTAGAGAATTAAGTAGGCACTATGTTAATCAGAATAGAGGAAGCAACGATAACATGGAAACGGAGGGGAAGATTAAATAGGACTTTGTTCTACAGAATTTGAGGCTTTGCCTTTATTCACTTAGCTCAGATTAGAGAAGAATTAAAGTAATTACTGTTATTTTTATCTAGTTTAGTCCATTAGATTTGAATAACATTCACTCCAAACGTCCCTATATTACTGCATTTGAATTAATTGAAAATCATTGCATTTAACACTGCTCATATGTAATCGTATTCTATTTTGTCTCTATAAATAATCCCATGCAGTTGACAGTATCGTCATCGTGATATTTTCGCCCTTTGTCTGTCACCAGGGCGAAAGCCAGTGAGTACACATCTGAGTTGGAGTTAATTATTTGATAGGACTCCAAGTATAATGGCTTAAGATCAAAGACCCAATCCTTTGTCATCGTATGAAAAACTCACTTGCAACAGGCGCTGCTTATGTCACTAGTATTTTGAAAGGCACAAAGCGCGTTAGAAGTAGGCTCGTCAACTAGCTAGTCGAACGGATGCAAATACTCAAACCCGAAGTAATATGGGCGCGAAGCGTGGACTAATAAGAAGCTGAACCTGAGAGGTTAATACGGCCATCGGCTGGATTAGAACGCCTATTCATCTTCATGCCGGGTGCTTGAGAGGGAGGATTGTGGTCATGCTCACAAGATGACCGCTTCCTCTCACTCTTTGTGCTCTGTAGATCTCTTGGTCTTTATTTCTGCCTTTCATACACCTTTGCGCTTTCGTAGTTACTTGCCCACTTAAACCACGCTTCTTAAAATTCGTTGCTACTATCAAAATGGGGACGCACTCCGTTCATATTATTTTGGCAGGTGGAAAACGTGCTCAAATTAAGTATTTCTTATTTAAAATAGTACAGATAAGGCAAATAGATTGAAGCGCCATAAAAGTCTGTGAGAGTGAGAAAGATAGAAAGATTGACCAAACAAATTAAAAAGTTACAAAATTGAGAGAAGGCTACCAAGTTCCGCAAAAAACACGCAGTAGTAATAGGCATAACAAAGACATGGAGATGTAGCTAAATATTTCTTATGTTTCTTCCATGTTGATCAATGTTTCCGTATTAGCTAGTGAGATGGCTACCTTAGCCTAGCTTTCAATTCTTCGGCGGCTACGTACTAGGAGGCTTAATATAAATTATTCGTCGGTTTGATGGGGTGTCAACCTGCAGAAAAGATTTTATTAAATTAAGAAATGATCTCTTCTCCTTAAAAATACAATGAAATCCTATTACACTTTACCTGAAGATGTTGGTAGACTGTGACCACGTTTTATATTATCGGGTTTGGATAATTAGAATTAGAGGCAGCAAACCTATACAAATAGACGGATTCGAGTGTGTATCAATTAATCACAGATGCTGTTCATTTCTACTGCTTGCATTTAAAATGAAAGTGATATCGTCCTCATCGTTTACTCTTTCTTATTTTTCCTTGAAAGAAGCTTCAATATGAAGTAGAACTTTCACAGAAGTCCAAAGAATAAAGATTCTATAATTGTGAATATATTAAGTAATTTGTGTACCTTTTTTCTGCTTTTAGCTGTGGAATGTTCATATGAAGGTGCTTTCTTGAAAGCCCAATACAACATAGAAACTGAATTCAAAATTGAATTCGAAAATGGGACTTCATTGAATTTAACCAGGTTGAAGGCAATGCCGTACCCTTACAAAACTATTATTACTTATACGTGTAGAGAAGGCTATGAAACTGTCACCAAAACACAAGAACAGATCCTAATTTGTGGTAATGTTGGAAAATGGATACCCCAATTGACCGCATGCTTAAGTAAGTTAACTGGAGATGTTATAAGATTTCCCTTATCATGTTCTTTAGCATTTATTGGACATTCCGATTTGTTTAATGTTGCCAAAATACAGGATGAAGGTATCTCCATCTACTCTGAAGTGCACATGGTAGCAGGACAGGCCTAGTATTGGAAGAGTGACTTAAGTAAATATTTATTAAGGTACATAATCTAGATAATGCTATTAAATATGAAGATGCTCTTGGTTTTTTGGATATATGAAAGATAGAAATACTTATCAAGAAACATAAACGGTGCAAAGGATAAGACGAAACGACTTACTTGCCTTGATGGCACAATCTCTCAACTCGAATGAGAGCCATAAAGATGAAGGTATGTATTTCAGTAGATTAAATCAAGTCAAGCCACGTACCTTTCTAAATTCTTCTGTAAACATGTGAAATTTATAATTTCAGTCATGAGCGTCCGAAGTGACCATGTTTGTAGAAAAATAATGGAGTATAAACGCGTTTGAAATCAGGTAATAAAAAGGGAGAATGCGAAGTTTTATGTAGAATCCGACCACATGCTTAACTCCTATTGAGTCAAGGCGACCTGATCATGATTGATTTCTCTCTCTCTCTCGTCAAGTATGTCTCTTTTGACCATTTAAAGAGTTGCAATTGACACAACATACTGAGGTATGATCCGATCAAGACACTTTCTCTCCGGAGCCTTTGGGGTCTTTTTTAAGTGGTTCCCATGCCGGAGTAAAAGTGCTGAATTCATACCAATGATTGCCAGTTAATAGTAGAAGTTAGAGAATAATTTCTGCAATCTCAAGTTCAAAAATTCATAAATAATTTTGATCATTTCATTATTTTATATCACTAAAACTATATTGAGACATTTTCTCAGAAAATCAGACCTCGGTACCTTTGTTAAGTAAAGCACTTCCGTTACGTTGAAATGATAGGAAGTCCTCTCTAGGGTGCTCTGATCGGGGCCCCCAGTGGATATTATCAGATTATATTGAACTTAGACCCGGAGAGAGAGAGAGAGAGATCGAGAGAGATAAAGCAGAAGTTCAATTACACAAAAACGTTTTATTTATTTAACGTTTATGTTGAAGCGTCAATCTGTCATAAACGATGTGCACCCGCATAGTGGTAAGGATAATGGGCGACTTGCAGACAAAAATATGAACTTTGTGGATTTGAACTTTGTCTGTCGAATTCCTATCAAATCCTTTAATTAAATTACAATTCTATTACAGAGAAAGAAGAAATCATGGTAACAAGTACCTCAGGTCGATACGTTCCACCCCCGGTGGAAGCTCCATCAGCAAATAAACTTGGTTCTGTTGTGATTGTTATAATTGTCATCTTTTTTATCTCCCTTATACTTCTTGATTTGGGAACTCTGCGCAGAGATGTCGGCTGGATGTTAGAAAACATTAGTTTGCAGAAACGTCTGTGGCAAGCCAAGAAACGTCTTCGTGAAACAAAGAGGAAATGTGCTAAATTTGATTAATACCGGAAAGGGATAGAATTCGGCATCATAAACTATTCACCTGCTCCCCATTTAATTAACTATATCTGGATGTTGTTCTGTGTTTAATAATATTCGAGTACCTTAACAAAACAACTTCAAAGAACTTGCCGCTATTATATCATTTTTGAAAATTTACTTTACACTTGAAGACTTTTGTTTAAATCAGCATTCTTTCTTTTGGTGTCTTTGAACGGTGATACTAACGTATTCTTCGACGCTATGAATCAATTACATTTACAAAATTAATAAACCTTTGTATCATTTGAAAATAAAACACCCGGGATTTCAATGCAACGATGATAAGGAATAATTTAAAAACATTGTAAAAGGAAATTCAAATGCAGACAATCTGATGATTTCAGAGTTCAGATACAGTATTGTCTTGATTCTCGACTTGCTCCTTTTGTTTCAATGATTAAATATTTTAAAGTATCTGCTTTTTCATTTTTATAACTTTCACAGTTGTTCACTTTATAGAGCTAAAACTACTCACACTCTATGAAGAGGACTGAAGGTGTCTTGTAGCTCAAACAACAACCCACTGTTGGGAGACTAAATGAACTTGTAATGAATTGGATACGGGATAGTTGATTGGCTGACTGATTGACCAATTTGGCAGCGATGGTTTCTTCATTGGTGATTTTAAATACTCAAGTCTGAGTGCAGATGTCTGAAAATCGATAGTTCAGTACACGGGAGATGAACTTACAAGTGCACCAAGTGCATTCTTAGCGTGCTTGATCAAATGCACCGACAATATTCGATTTGGCGTCCTAACAGCCATGAATAGATATAATATCTCTGAATTTTTTCATAAATAACTTAATAGATTTCTAGTAATAGCTTTATCAATTAGAGGATTTGCGAAACTTTAAATCAACTCTTTAAATTCATGTAATTCGTGTTCTCGTAATGTAAGAAACTGGGAAAACCTTGAAAAGTAACTGCCATGGAAAGCTACAAGGATGAAGATAACTCAATTAGATTTTAATATTTCATATAAAATCGATTTGATATTAAGTAAATCTAATAGTCCTAAATTTTACTGTTTCCATGATTTCGAAGGAAATGTGAATGCTGATTGCAAAATGTATCGTTCCTCCTACGCGAACTCACAGAAAGTTTTTGAATGTTGATTAAATCTATAGCACGAATTATATGTAATCTTCTTACTGCTTAGTTTAAATAAATAACCTTTGGAAATAATCTAATTATAATGGGGACGGCAAAATAATCTAGCCATATAAGAAAGGGGAAGAGTGGTTGAGAAGTGGTAGGTATTGGTTTCAGAACTTCCATAGTATTACTTTATTTCAATTCAAACGGCATTTTTCATTGAAGCATCGTTCAGTGTGTAATGTTCTCATATTTAAATTCCACTTTTATTCTCATTATGGGATCCACAATATTCAGAACCCCTTGACAAATTCTCTTTATTAGGCAGGTGAATAAAAATGGCAGATAGGTATTTTAATCTACCAAACCTCACGAGAGTTTATTGCAGGTGACCTCTAATGGTGACTAAGCATTATGTAAAAATTGAATAAATAATTTTTTGAAATACTCCAGAAGGTATAAACCAAATATTAAGTTTCAGAATTATGCCTACTAAGGCGATTAAAGTAGTAACGACATTCCGTCTGTATTGATTTTATTTACTGAAAGTAACCCATTGTCAATTTCGTTATAAAGCAATCCTAAAATTAATCATAATCGAAGCGAAAGTAAAATTTTGTTATTACATAAGTAGAAATGAGTCAGATGCTCTGCTTTTTTCAAATGTTCGATTTCTGTCATAATTCGATTTATTGATTAGAATTTGGTGTTTACGCATAGTATGTTGTTTCTAGTATTTTTAGCTTTCGTCCGCTCCATCTATCTATCTCACTTGCCACTATGTGATGTATTAAGTACCCGTCATAAATTACTACTTTCTTTACCTACTGATTAAAATTTAGCAAAGAGATTCACTCAAGCTTTTCACATCTTGTCACCTTAGCGTGACATTTGCTCGTTCTAGTAAACAATCCCTCAACCAACTACATTAAACTTTAACAGCTAGTGCCGCAAAAGAATTCATAGGCTACTATCACTCTCCTGCACTTTATCTTGGAGTCCTAGCAAAGTTTAACATTTATTCATTAATTAGAGATTAGTTTTGTAAAAATTAACGACATAACTTGACTGAAGTAATCTTCGGGCATTTCTTAATAAGGGGGTTGAAATCACCTTGATCATGCAGGTTCTGAATCACAATGGAATCCGTAGAAGCGGTTTAATTTTCCAAATTAATGATCATGTCCTACCTCGATGAATAAAGTTTAGTAACTCTAAAGCATAGAAACACGTAACGATGAATATCCTGATTAGCATTGTGACTTTGTCAACGGCACCGTTGATGGTTTGGATTAAATGAATTTGTTCTACAAAAAAATCATTTATGATTAAAAAATTATTTAGAATTTCTAATGACCCAGAGTTGCAAAACGAAGACGATATTGTTGATTGATGATAGAAGTGATCGACGATGGGGAGTCCAACAACAACCTTGTTGTTCACATACAAAGAACGAAATTATGTGGAATTTTACCAAAAATAATTGAGAACAGACTGACCAATCAAATCGATAATCTGATTACCTATGGTATGTAGATAATTATGTAAAATTATTAAATAGTTCGCTTTGAAAAAAAACTAATATTTACTTTATAGTTTCTTTCCATTATTATTGGAAATTTTTTAATGCGAACTAATACAAATTACGTTATACTCTGCATAGTTGGAGATGAGCTGTAATAAGTTTTCGCTAAGACAACGAGAACTTCTACTTTCCTTTTTCCTGGTTGGGATATCAGCATGTAGATCGTTAAAGTATTCATCCTCTGAAGCATTGACTGGAAACGTCAGCTGCTCCTGTGAAATTTGTACCAATATAGGTGAGTCAATGGAAAATTAGGACATCCAATTTCGGTAGATTTGCTCTCCACGTTCGGCGGTATTTAAGTGTGTAAATCCCGGATTTTAGCATTATATCGCAGAATCCAAACAAATAAGTGAAAGAATCTTTTTTTTCCTAGTTTCATTTTAAGAGACTTTCTTCTATCACTGTTCAAGGATCGGTCTACAGAACTGAAAAGAACTTGTTTCTAATAAATATTTAAATGGACTTTTAATTCTTATTGCGGTGTCTTTATGTGCAATAAATCTTCATCATGGTTTCAAGGACACAGCCACTTTCTGCCTTGCAAACTACAAAATTTAAAGGGCGTTGACACAATATTCTCAAAATGCGTGGCGATATTTCGGTTCACGAAAATTTGCTACAAGGGCCTGTCTCGGAGAAAATCGATCTCCACTTTGATACGATTTTGGCGCGTTTTAGGAGTGCTCTAAATCAAAGTTCCACTTAAACCAAATCTTTCATTCAAACAAAACACTAATAAAATCTTTAAGTGGAAATATTCTTTTGTAGTTAGACATGATCGACAGAGATGATTAATGACCTTTTCTAAGATTTGGCATGTGTCTTACAGATCATTTCACCCTTTCAGGAATAACACTGTGGTGGCTTTTGAGCAGAAGGTCGCTTAGGTTCTTGTGCACTCATTGAATAATGAGAACAATCTAATAGCGAAAGAGAAATGTTTGAAAATAGATAAGCTAAAGTGAATATGTATAAGAAAAAGTTAGGTTATCTAGCATTTTCAATCATCCTTTGTGTTTTAGAATTCAGTTTTTGCTAAGGAAGATGTCAACTCTAATCCGCTTTTGAACAAAAATCTTGCAGGACTGTAAAGTATTCAAACGATAAATGCAAGAATGTATAGAAGATGCTAAATGATTCAATTTATTGAGTAGTGTAGAGGGGATATGTCTGACGGTTCGTTTGCATCAAAGCATTTGCAAATTGTCTATCATCTCTGAGACCAATCGGTGAATTCCAGAGAACTAACAGGGCAGAAGAGGTAGAGAGTGGAGTTCAATTTTCCATTAGATAAACCGCCACCGATGCGAAAACTACGGTGGGTTACATATGTTCAGCTGACGGCAATCAGTGCATTTATAAAGTAATTTTAGTCATTCTGTGTAGTAGACTTTTATTGTTCGTAAAAAGGGGAATTAGCAGGGATGATTAATCATTTTCGAAAGAGACATAATATTGACATATTAAATTGTAATATAAAATGTAACGACCGAGTGTATTTTGGGAAGAAATTGTAACATAAATACAGTTTGTAGGTTCGAATGGCAAAAATAGTTATAGGAAAGAATTTATTAAATGCTGTCTCGATTCTAATTCACACTTTTTGTTTTGCTATGACGATTTTTGAACGAGCGAATTGGATTAACTGCATTAGATGGCCTCACTAAGTTAAGTAAATTGATGTAATTTTTAGAGGTAAAATGTGATTTCTCATTCGAGTGTCTCCAGATTTAATCGGATTAAAGTATAAATGTGAGTTGAGTATTGCCCTAGAGTATCATCAAGAATACAACAAGTATCATTTTTATTTTCGGGCTCTTGCTCATCTAGTAACATATTAAGTAGTTCCATCTGAATGCTTTATTTGTTGTAAGGGGTTTCGGTTGTATAAATATAAAATAACCAAATTCAAAATGAAATCTGAATGGTGCGAATAACTTATGCTCAAATTTTCCTGACTTCATCGCCAAGGTTCTTGATTTGTTCTTGCTCGAAATAATCAGAACATAGACTACCAATCAAATGTCGACTTACCGTCAAAGTTTTACCCTTTATTGATTAAACAATTATCATGAAGCTCCGTAGTTAACATCTTAGGGATTAATAAAAAATTACTTTGAAATGCCAACAGAAGCAAAATTGGTTTATATTCTCTTTTAGACGCACACGAATTCAGACAAATGAAAACTTTTTCCTTTCACTCTATAACGTCCTTCACTACCCGTTTAAAGTTCTATTAGAACGTTTTCTCTTGCCAGATAAATTAATTACGTTAACCGAACCTTGGAAACTCCCCATTTTAAAATGTTTGATTTATTTTGATTTAATGAAGAACAACTTTGGCAAATGATAATCTGAAACGAAAATTTATACTTGTTGCAAAATAAAATCAAAAGATTCGCCTTTGTATTAAGACATGCTCGTTTCAGCTCCCTTGATCTCGTCTTTAAGAAGATCCAAATGAATGAGATTACGAAGCGTTTGGTTAATTATATCGGTCAGTGGGCTCAGAATATTGCAGTCATGGTATCATCCAAAAACTCGGGGATTATATTATTAAACTGAGCTTTAGAACATCTGGGTAAAATACTACACTTCTCATAAAAATCGATAACTGTGTGCATCCAGGATCTAAATCAAATAAAGAATATGGTATTCCAATAGCATACTCCTATTTAATCCTTTGTTTTATCCCTTGCTGAACTATTTATGATATTTCACGTATTCAAGTGGTATCACGTCACTTCATTGCATCCCATTAATTAATTGCAACATTAATTGAAAGAACAAAAATGATTTTTTGAAGTAAATATTTACTCAACAGATAAATTTAATTTTTGCATTGATCGCATTTCTCGCAGTTACATTGGTCACCATTTTTACAACCTTCACAGCAATCACAACCTCCGTGTTCTAAAATTTAAGCAAAACGGTTATGGACTTTGTACAAAGAACAAATATAAAAAATGTTAAATTGTTTACTTACCGTGCATGTTATCCTCTAATGATAAATAAAAATTGTGTTTTCTGCGTTATATATTCTTTGCTAGTCACCTTGCCAACGGTATTGATCCAATGAAATTTTAATCATATGAAGCCTTAATCTTTATACCGACTAGTTGTCAAAATCAAATCAATTGCACACTAACACACTGGGTACTGATTAAATATAAGTAGAGTGTTATTTAAAAAATAACTCAGAAGTGTAGGAATATAATGAAGGGTGAAGAAATAATTTACCATTAATTTTTCACTGACAGCCTGACCATAATGTTCTTGCTCCAAGGCTTCTATTAACTTTATCACTGGGTAATCTGATGTCTATGCAAGCTCAAATTTCTTATAAGTCGGCGTGAATATGCTGATCGTGATCATTATTTCCTATGAAAATACTAGAAGACATTTTAAAGCTTTAATCATGTTGTAACATCTAAATAAGGGGAGAAGCAAATGGGTCTTATGAGGTTTGAAATGAATTAGGGGAACCAAGAAGAAGTGGAAAATGATGGCAGGACATTCATTTCTTCTAACGTTTAAATAATGGGAAAACAAAACAAAACGAATACCGAATATATGAAATAAGTTCCCCTTACCAATTCTAAAATGTAATCGAAAACCTTCATAACTTGCCGGTATTTAGAATGTTAAGCATTCAGCGGGTGCATAATTAGCACATAAACGTACTATCTGTTATTCTTTGTCTGTTAGATTAAAACGCATCCTCGAGATATTCGGAATTAGTATCAATACACCTTGTGGGTGACAATTAACTTTTGAGAGATAAACCTCAGCTCATGATAATGCTACGAAAAGTATCATAATAATCATATGAAACGTTCTAAAACGTTGAAAGTGATCCTTGATGACATAACTTCAATAGCAAAAGTTAGACGGAAGTGCTGACATACAACAAATGAGGAAATTAATTTTACGATACTAAGTGTAACATTAATTACGATGAAGCACATTAATCTTACCACATGTGTTACTGGCCTTTGTCAGTCTCCGAAATGAGCGGAAATTGGAATGGCTGGCGACAAATAGGGGAGCAGTTTGAAGCTGACGCGACTTTATTTAAACAAGGAAGTAAAATACTTGAACACAACAATCGGTCTTTCTGAGGGAGGATTTCATGGTTTTCGTTTCATTCGTAGGAAATAACTCGGGCTCCATAATTTTGGTAAGACCCTGTGAATGCTGCATAGGAGTTTTAAAATCAACTTGTACTGAAAAGGATGACGGAAGCAAAATGAAGCAAAAGCGTTTTATTTAATCATGAGAGCAAGTGAGTATCTTAAAATAGATCGCACAAAAAATTAACACTATTTGAATAGTTCTGCCTGTTTTTTTAGAAAATGTACAATTTACATATTGCCAAAATTTAGAATTTTGTTATCTTTCTTCTATTGTTTTGACGTTTAATGTGATATCGTCTTTTAAATTTCTATTTCTATTTTCGTTAAAATAGCCCCTTATGTACCAAATATTGCCAATTACTCTATGTTACATTTTCTGAAATAACTTTCAGTTACCTTTTATTATCTTTCCTGGCAAATTCATGCACAAGCGTCTGGAAAAACACAAACCAGTATTATGCGGTATCGACATTTTTCTCAAAGTAACTTTAATGAAGTTAATTTTAAACTTGTTCTAATGCATTCGGTGCTTTCATTAAATGATCCTGTGCAAACCATTGTCTTGCTCATGTTGCCCGAAATTCAACATATCCTAATTTGCTCCTCTTCCTTACATAGGGGATCTCTTTTCTTTGTCATTTTGACTGATTATAAAATTGTTGGGGTGATAAATTTAATTCTCATCGAATTTTAAAATCTCATTTTACGCTTCATAGATCCTACTTTTTCTATTGTATTTATTTCCATTATCAGAGAAATCTGCACCTGGTCTATGTTGTGACCTACGATAGCAAGAAGGAAGGGTGATACAATTCGATGAAGACCATAACGAATGCCAAGCAACGATTGATGGTCAAGCTGAGAAAAGGTGAGTCGTAAAGTGACGTTTGTAGCGGATGCTACACCGATAAGTCTTTTTGCTACACCTAAGTAATCCTCCTATGCAGTCCAAATAACCTCTAGCAGAATCCTCTCTTTTCACTTCACTCCCAAATTAGCTAAGCTATGTCCAAAGTGGTAAGAACCAGAAAGATGCTAAGTGGAGAGGGGTTTACTGACCACTTCGCTGTTTTTTATGTGTCAAAAGCTTAGTCATTAAATACAAAACCACGCTAGGCTGCAGGGATCTTGATTGCTGATTGGTTGAGGAGGTCTCAGCACACACGTCGCGCTTGTTCTCCACGCGACCGGTTACATGGCCGCACTTCCCGTGGTGAGTTCTAGCGCACGTGATTCAATCAGCCTTGTTAGCGTTGTGCACCCCACACGTTGCTCATCTAGCGGAGTTTACAAGGTAGGCATATATGGACTTCGTTTTGAATGAATAAAATGAAGAAATAGAAAGGTTCGGGTTACCGTTACTTGAGGAAAACCAAAGCTTGGCAGTGATCGTTCAAAGATCTGTTAATTACTTAAATTAACCCACTTGAAGACGCATAATGGCCTAAAAGAGGAAGTGCAAAATTAAATGAAATACAAATTCCATGCCTTTACCATGACAGGTCACGGGTTATATCTGAAAAGACGTGAATTGACAAATAAATGTTTTCGAGTAAAACGCTTTTAGCATAAGCAATTAAGGCCAATAAATCGATTTTTCATTTTTTTAAAATAAAATCCTACTTTTACCGTTTTAATAACGAAACCGTGAAATATTTTCGTTCTGGAAATAAGCAAATCTTTTTAAGTCTAATAAGTCTCGAATGATTATTAACACAAATTTGGGAATCGGATCCCATTAACATTATTATAAAGTTTGCATTTTACTACCGATGAAAAAAATTGAGGTAGCAGAATAAGGCTGATTAGGCGAATTTTAAAATCCATTAGCTTTATTTATAAAACGATTATAGCTTTTCTCATAAAATTTGTCAAGGTCACAATGTCACTGTACCTATACAACTCTTTATTGAATTTTACTTTTCCTTTCAACTTTAAAGTATATATTCTTGAACTAGAATTGGGTTTAGTGACCAATAAATGTTACTGATTAATTTACTCTTGTCGCAATTATTTCAATTGAGGTAGTTCACATCACTTGAACCTGAGCAATTACCTGTTAACGAGATTATTTATTACCATCTTTGAGCTTAGAACTTAAAAATTGTCCATTGAAGTAGAAGTATAATAATTATTTTTGTTTCTTACTTATCGAAATGGTTAAATTATAGTTTTATGTTACAAAAACTTATTGTTTTTAGTTCGGACGATGTATTCAATTAGAATGCTTAGAAATGTACGTTTTTAATATCATCAATCTGTTCTAATCAAACTATCATTGTTATACTAATCCCAATTCTGCTCTTTAAAAAAATAACAACTGAAATATTAATAAATATGAATTATGATTAATCGTGTTACATTGATTTGAGTTTCTTGTTTGAATTTTCTGTTATAATAACTTAAAATCTTAATTTGAACTCTATTATAGTTTAGCTCCAAGCTGAATTTGTGTTTTCTCTTTCGGATTTTGACGTATGGTTTTAAACATATGCGAAAAGAAGCATTTTTATAAGAAGATAATTTAATACCACCAGACTGATTATTAGGGAGGAAGAAAAATTGACTGTATGAAAGCAGAATTAAATAAGTCAAGGGAATAACAGACATTATGTTGACTGATCCAATGACCGATCACGCATTGGCTATTTTCAGTATTTTAGTGATAAGCTTTATCTAAGAACCTCGTTTTTTGGTCTTTAAAAGGATGAAGATTTTATTATTTACTAACTACCTAACTACACGAGTAGCCAATAAATTGCAGAGAAGATAACTCCTCCCATAATAAAAGAAATACATACCTCTAATCGAAGAATTAAGTGCCTTGAATACAAATTTCTTTAAAACAGTATTTCTTATTATTTCTCGAACATAAACCATAATCAATCTTTCTTCTATTGGCTATAAAATAACACAAAAAGGGGAAAATGTTCGGATGATGGCAGTCCATAGAATGAATATAAAGCATATTAAAGCGGATCTACTTTAAGAAGTATTTCGAAATATCCCACCATTATCTGTAGGAGTTAATAATCGTTGAAATTCAAAAGATTACGGCTATGCGTATATCCTCTAGGGTTTAACTGTTTCAAATCAATGAAACAGCAGGATGTACGAATTTATTCGACTAAAGAAAACCAATAGAGTCACTTAGACACAGGGGAACAAGTTTACTGAGAAGACGCAATCGAAGTACAATTAGGAGAAGTTGCGAGATGGGGGCACAAGAAGAAAAGGTTCAGATGTATGAGGTAGAGAAGTATGATATAACCGACCAATATGAAGTGCTTAGCCATATGAAAAACCACAAAAGCACTCTGGCGATTCGAGGCGATTGATTCATAATCAAAATCGAAATCTTGAAGATAGGAGTAACCGAATAGTAAGCCAAATATACCCGAGGTTTTCTAACTATTTTGTTTTCATTTAGTTGTTTTAGTAATAAGGACTACATTTAACTCCTCTCAGAATGTGTTTGATGTGGGAAAATCAATTGAAGAAGTTTGATTCCCTAATTGCCTCGCTACAAATGTACCGTAAATATGAGTCACGGATAATTCTGAAATCAATTTGATTCTTTTCAGGTGAAAAATCACCATCGTAATCAACAAAGAAAAGATGTAGAATGGAGATCTAAATAACGTGTTAAGCAAGACTGAATGTTTGGAAAGCCGTCCCAAATTATGTCAAATTAATGCGGAATTATGTAAATTAAACGTAACAAAATTTGTTAAACGAACTCTTTCCCATTACTATTGTATTCTCATCATTTCACTGCTAATTATACTAAGAAGTAGGAAATAATCAGGAACAAACCCCGAATATTTTGCTGTGAAGTCACTTTAAATGAATTTAGAATTATAATATAAGTTAGGTAGTTTTAAGCTTGTTGGTATAACGAATGACAGCATATCTCCCCATTTCCGCATTTCAGAGTCAATCTCAGTTAATCTCACATATACCTAAACAGATGTAGTTACCATACCGAGACATTGACGACGGGACATGACTGGCGTCTTTTGAAAAAATAGTTTGTTTATAATTCTAATTTGCTTATCAATAAATTGGGGTGGCTTCGTACTGATCTAACGACATTTGTGACTTAACTTATTCCATTTATTAGATCGATGAGGCCACGGTAAACATAATTTTTTAACATTACCATTACTGCATTTGACAAACAGCTTTCACAATTAAGGTAAAATAAAATAGGAGCATAAAATATGAAATGGAATAATGCATTTATTAAGACAAATGTGAACAGGATCAGTTTTAATTACAAAAGGACGATTAATAGCAAAACTGCGAACTCGGTGGATGAGATCCTATTTCATTTTGGAAATCTCAAATTCAATAAGAGTTTTGAGAGTGATCATATCGACTTGAATGCAGAAATATTTGCCATTTCTGAATTCTACAAGCATTTAAAGGTTTATCAAGTCGTTTAAACATGAAACAAATCAATCAAATATCAATAAATAATGATTTGACCACTGCTATTTTTTATCGCTTAAGTGAAAAGATTTCAAATATTTATTTGGCGTTTAGCAATCGTGAATAAGCATAATAGTTTTACTTTAACATTTTAAGCTTTCCTTTTATAGCGAAAAAGCTAAATGAAATAGTAAATTTCCATTTGTTAATTAAATTTTATAACCTTGATAGCCAGATGACATGGCAGTAAATAGAAATGACCTTATACCAAATAATACCAAATTTGTTTATAATAGTATTTTTATAAAGCTCAATACAAAGTATCCAAAAGAAATCGTAAAATACATCAATAACTTCGATTTAAAAAGATCAGAGAGCAAGAGGATAAATGTTTGATATTATTTAAATATTATCCGTCTATAGCATTTGAGCTGAAAATGCTCTATATCAGTGCAGCTTTATCTAAAAATAATGAAGATTAAAAGTTTAATCCCCAAAGTTGAATGAATTAGGCTAAGCTATAAATTATGAAAATTATAAAATAAAGGATGAAGTTACAATTATTGAGTGGTGATTTAATTTCTGGTGCACAGCCTTCAAGGTTATTTTCATTATTTTCACTCACTGTTATTTTATGCGCTACTGTTAAGACTGGACGACACGTTTATGGATAGTGGGGAATTTTTCAAGCCTTTGCAAAGTGATTTCGATGATAAAGTGTTCATTTCAAAAGTTTTCGAGACTAACAACTTAATTGAACCTCTAAAAATGGTTTCAGGGAGGTTATCTGAGTAAGAAAAAATGTATATATGAAATATTTATTTTTCTGATTAATTACAATTTTACCTTTTCTTACGATACACTTTGTGGGAGGTTATTCATTATTTTTATGAATTTTTTTTCTACTCTTACTAGACTTGACGCATCAATTTCCGGCCACGTATCTAAACATAACAACGAGCTGCTCAGTCAAACTGTTGAGTTAGAGAATTTCTCCAACATTGTTGAAAGTGTTGAATCTCGTATCATGAATATTTCTGGCAACGTTAATATGATTAAGCAAAGACTGGGGAAACACTACGATCATCTCAACGCTCAGGTCACTCTTATTAGACGCCTCGGTATAGTATACGAAACTCTAAGATGTGTTCTTCATGTATCATCAATAGTGAAAAAACTTCACGGTTAGTAAACTTGCATTTAATCTTGATGTACGCTTTTTATTAGATTCGTCAAGTAATATTATTCAAGCTTCTGAATGCATCGAAGAACTGAATTATACGTTCGAGACTTTAGACTGGAAGGGAATTCACGTTTTGGAAGAAAATTACAAGATTCTCTCCATTGAGAGAGAGCGTGTAACCACAGAGGCTTGGAACTTAATTCATACATCATTCAAGCATAATGATCAAGGTCATTTGGGTCTCGCCTTACAGGCATTTAACAACTTATCAACCCTTCCCGAAGTCATTCAAGGGCTAGTTTCCGATTGGCAGAAGGATATCGAAACGGTCGTCAAAATTACCACAGACGTTGAGGATTTAAACAAACGCGCTAAGGGAAAAGTAATCTCCTCGCTTACTTCAAGTTTACCGGGAAAGGCTTCTCTTCCCAGTTCTGGTGGCCAGGCGGCTGCATTTCGAAATCTTCTGTGGTCAGGCCTAGATCAAATGATCTCCACGTTAGATCGTTGTCTTTTCCAAGCTCGAATGCTCATCGATACTCTGCAAAAGAAACGTTCTAGTTCAGGAAGTCTTGCTAGCCACCTTCAGAATTATGTTATTTCAAACATTACTATCCATGAGAACAGAGATTGTTGTGCAGCGGTAATGCTTGTTCTCTCCTCTAGTGACATCAATAATGGAGAATCAGGTAAATTCCTCCCCCGCTCTCTTTTGTGCTATCTTATCGTATACCTTCTCCTCTTCTTTTTCAGTGATGGGAAATATCAGAAAGCTAGCCCTGGAAGTAGATAGCTACATGTTAGGGGCATACTCAGAAGGTCTTTTGGGATGGATCGTAACCTGTTTAAGTGCCATATTCGAACCGGCTCTTCGCAGACGATCGGGTCAATTGAAAGAAGCCCTGGAAAGTGACTACCCTCGATTGTTGAAATTGTTTCTCAATCTCTCCGGTAGTAGTCAACAGGTACCATTGGCTGAGCCACTCGTCGCCTTCTTAGCACCTTTTGAATCAGCCTATTTAGGAAAGGGTTTGACCCGACTATTTGATCGAGTTAATTCGACATTTATGGGAATAAGTGCGTCGGATAATGTTGTGGAAAATCTTCCCAGACTTATTGATGCCGAGAGAACGGTGCAAACAGTGGCTACGGAATTGGCACAATCTGCGGCCGTGCAACGGGAGCTCTTCTGCAAGGTTAGTATTGTGTCTACTGCTAATATATATTCTTTGTGATTTTTATATGCATTAATCCATCTTGTCTACTGTCAACCTATGAGATAGGTACATACTAATAATAGTAATCTGTGTGTATTATACTCTTCAAAAGAATGCATGTCTATATGTACAGGGTGCGTTAAGTATCTGAAGACGCTTATATTTTTGCAATCTAATCTAACCCCGTAATAATGTATTTTTATATCAGATCTCATGGCAGGTATTATTATAACCAATGAAATGAAAAGACACGCAATAATAATGTCTATAAAAGCGAAATACAGAAATTTAGAAACAGCAAGATTTCTGAAAGTCGTCAGGTCTTCCATTTGCAAAGGTAGAAAGGAACTGCTGAATGAAAGCATTGGAGATGAATTGGCCGCCACGAGGAAGAGAAAACAGCACTGTCAATGTTCTGACTCACTCGCCCACTCAGAACAAGTTTGTATGAAGAGTGCATGACATGACATGATGGACGAAAATTGTGGGAAGTCAGTGCGCGACATCTTGCCGAAGAGCTTCAAGTGTCTGAAAGAACAACAGTATGTAAGGAATTTTGTTCATCGAGACCTCGGATACAAACCTTATACGTTCTTAGGCGAGGTCGTCAGCTTATGTGGACAAAAAAAACAATTCAAAAGAATCGCTTATTACCCGCCAAAGAACTCTTAAAGGAATTGAAACACTCAGAAGAGCAGGAGCGTCTTTGGTTTTTCTCCGACGAAATACATTTCCACCAGGATGAAAAAGTTAACCGAAGAAATGATAGATGTGTGGGCGGACTCCACTGAAATTCCACTTGTTATGCATACGTACGAAGTTTCCAACAACAGCGATGGTTTTCAGTGTTGTGAAGGGCAACGGAGGTGAGGCACATCATGATTCCTCCACTTTTTCCACAGAGCGTAGCCAATGGAGGAAGACCTATGGCCTCCTTCTAACTCGCTATACTTTAACCCTTTCGATTATCACGTGTAGGGCGGGTGGGGCGTGGTTGAAAAGGAAATTAATGAGCATCCTCATAACACCAAATTCTCTCTCATAGAAGTAATAGCCCGAGGAAGTGAGGACATTAATAAAGACCACCTGATGAAGGTTTGCAGTCAGTCGCTTTCGGATTCGAATTGAGTGAGTGAAAGGAGCCCAAGGAGGAAGTGTAGAATAAAATCTAGGTTAATAGGTATTATGTTTGTTTTTGTTTTGTTATAAGAACTTGTAAGTTTTAACCATTAACAGTTTCATTTTGTGTTTTTCTTAAAGTAATTAAAGTGTTCTCAGATGCCTTACGCCCCTTTATATAATTTTGGGGAGAAGACTGGGAAATTCGGTCGGTTTCAGGATTTCTACCTTTTTATTATTCGGCTCAGAAAAATTTGTTTTGCTAATTTTGCGCTGCTTCCTTAAATATCCTTTTGAGAGCTAATCCCATGAAACTTAAATAAATGATCTTAATCATAACTTTGTGTATACTTTCTTCTTAGTTCTACATAATGTTTTTCTGAAGAAGATGGTCCTGAGTTGCAGAGTACCCAATGTCCGGATGATGGAATCCATTTTACTTTCTGTAGGTGTATCGCGGCACATGTTTCAGAGTGAGAACATCCTCGTATTTGAGTTTTTTGTCGATTTCATGCATATTCCAAAGGTCAAATTTCTATACGGCTGGGCGA
Organism: Hymenolepis diminuta; assembly: GCA_900708905.1. Classification (NCBI taxonomy): domain Eukaryota; kingdom Metazoa; phylum Platyhelminthes; class Cestoda; order Cyclophyllidea; family Hymenolepididae; genus Hymenolepis; species Hymenolepis diminuta. The sequence goes on along the minus strand of CAADRB010000005.1, from coordinate 2,968,786 downwards.
TCGGTGAAAGCTACCATACCGTATCATCTATGAGTCGTTACTCAATCTACACTTTTTAGCCTAATATGTGCATTATATCATGCGTTCCTTTGAATAGCGGTTCTAATCTGCCCTTTCATTATTAGGTTACCCGGAATGTTGCCAAAATGGTAGCTCTCTTCTCAACAAAGGTCGAGGCTTTAATTGTGACAGGACCAGAATCTAGTCAAGTCTCGGTGGACGGTCTCCCCACTCCCGGTCAACAGAGGAATGTCCATTTGGTGAATTTCGCCTGCGCCTTTGTTGATCGTCTGAGAATGACTGTCGCCAGACATACTACCGCTCAAAGACAGAAGTGGGGTATCAGAGGCGATGGTACCGATGATCCTCAGGCGATTATCGATCAGACCATCGTGTCAGAAATCTCAGATGTCTGCTTGTCCGCTCTGGAACCCCTACTCAAGGCTATCACGGATCATATAGTTGAGAAATGTCTCCCCAGAATTCATTCAGAGATTGCGGTGAGTGGGGAAGACGATCCGCCTTTTGTGAGGGATATTCAAGTATGTTTGCCTATTCCTGTCCTTTTACTACTGTTGCTATCTCGATATTTGCCTCTAAGTTCTTTATTCTATATGCTGCAGGCAGGTTTATGATGCTAACTGCTCTTAACTCCCATGCTCAATTATGAAAGTATTTTCTAATACCCAGTATTGGGCAGAGGTGTAGTATCACGGAGTCATTGATGGGAAATTGGCATTCTGCTGTCCTCTTTATTAGCCGGATTTAATTAGTGTGGTTGATCATTTAGCCACTCATTGAATTTATGCCTACAGCATCAAACGCGTATCTTCTAACGTTGCAGATGATCACGTTAACTACCGTGTCGACAGCCCATTTATTTATGTTTTGGAAAATTGATGCAACAGAACTATATTATTGAGTCTAGGTATCATTTTTATTTTGCGATATTTACTGAAATCAATTACTAGATGTGTATCGATGGGTCTCTGTTATTATTTCATCAGCTAACTTGCTCAGACCTAGAAAAAGAAGGATAAAAATCTGTTGCACAAACGACGGTCTTTAAAATGATATTTTCGATTATTTTAGATCAGGTGCATCAGAAATATTTCGTTCGGTTTACTAACCAGTAGATTTAATTATATTTAATACTCAGATCTTAGTTTCCAATTTGATGGAGAGATGCATGAATATCAGTATTATGTTTTCTTGAGGGATATGAGGGTGGAATTTTTAGACCACGAGCTTGCATATCTGGGCGTTTTTTAAACTCAATTTCTCATTATTTTCAATGACATCTTCCCTTTTGAAGACCTCAGTTCAATCGGTGCCTTGTTTGAAGTTTCTTAGGTGGTCATGGTCCAGTATTTTCCTATTAATTCATTCCATGATCAGCAAAAGTTATCCTCCTATAACACATGGGCTGAAAAGTCCCGGGCCTAACAAAGAAAACACAGTTTTTTTTGTTCAAAATTAGCTTTATTCATCAGCGTAATCTCCATCAAGAGCAACGCAATCATTCCAGCGCCGCTCTAACATTTCAATACCACTTTTGTAGAACGATTTTTCTTCTGCCTCAAAATAGGCCTCAGTTTCAGCGATAACCTCTTCATTCGTGCCAAATTTCCTACCGGCGAGCATTTTTTTCAGGTCTGCGAACAGTCAGTAGTCGCTGAGAGTCAAATCTGGCGAATACGGTGGATGTGGGAGCAATTCGAAGTTCAATTCATGTAGTTTTGCCATTGTTTTGATTCACTTGTCACACGGTGCGATGTCTTGATGAAACAAAATTTTTTTCTTTGCCATATGCGGTCG
>CAADRB010000005.1:2861424-2911003 GCA_900708905.1 Hymenolepis diminuta | reverse complement strand
TGTCATTGCGAAATCCACCAATTGGAGTCGTTGAATTATTTTCTAAATCACCTCATTGATACGAAGTGCGAAATTATTGCGAAGATGAATGTTCTAATTGCGGTAATTTAATATCCGATGGAACTATCCGCGTGCTCGACAGTTTACGATTACAGTAAACAAAGCCATACCGATGAATATAAAAGGCGAGAACTCGAACTCCAGATCGTGTTTGCAAAGACAAAGTTACAAATTGGGACAGTCTGAGATCGAGGAACAATGCAATCAACTGTGGGAATCTTTTCCATACTTCTGCTTGCTCTAACTCTCTCGAACTTTTGGCAAACTGAGGCGATCGTTGTGCCAGTAGATAAACTGGAACAGGACCTGTTCAGTGAAGATGTAGTTGGCGATGCGGATTCGAAGAGTGAATCCGTTGGACTACAAGATGTTGAGCACAATGGAGATAGTGATGATTTGAGGATGGAGGAATCGGAAGTGGTGTTGATTCCTGCAAGATTGCTAAGACTAATATCGAGATTAAGAAGTGATCTGCATCGCCTTAGAAATATTTATCGAAGAGTTCCAGAGGCCATTCCTTTTGTAATTTCCTTCTGACTATTTAATTATTATTGAATTTTAAAAAATACTTTTACTTCTTTTGTCCCATTTATTCGTTAGTGAAACAAACAGCTGACCGTTTTATGAAAAGTAAAATTGGGATCTAAGCTAAATTTCAGCATGCAATGTTTTCCGAGTGATGTTATGGACGCTATCTTATTATTAATTGTAGCATTAATCACAGCGGTAATTATAATATGAGGGCCCACGACCGTTTAAGTCAATAGGCGATGAAGGATAGGCAAGGAGGGAGGACTGATTATGGAAAATAAAATGAGAATGTGGATGTTGGGTGTGTGGTAAAAGAAGATGCCTATATAGTTTTATTTAAACTATATATGTACAGTGCGCAATGTTCGCCTTCTGCATAAAGAACTTCAAACGTATCTGTTAGGATCGACTGATTGGAAAAGCGCTTTGGACGTGAAAAACAGAAAGCCAGATGGATTCTCAGAGATGTATTTGAAATGCAGATATATATGTTCAAAGTTTTCGAACTTTTATATGGCTAATAACACTATGAGAGAAGTCAAATTCCATGAATTTTTCCCTCAACAACTACCATTTTCAAGATTTCTGCATCTATTTGTCTCATACGAAGTGTTCTTACTAACGGTTTTATCAAACATCATCATTACTCAAATACTCAGCTTAAGATGACTTCACAGCGCTTGTATCAGGGCTGTAGAGAGAAGAGAGTTGTCAAGACACTGCTTTGCTCTTGCTGTGGATGCGAGTTGTCATGTGACCATTACGAGTGAGGACTTATCCACTTCAATTATCTCCGTGACATCTATTTCCCCCTCACTTTATGAATGTGACCGGTGAAACTAACTTCCTCAAGCCAAAGCTGCAATAGAAAAGCAGACCAAAAGCATCCAACTCTACTCACCAATTCCTGCAGTTGTTCGCCCTTAATGCACAAGAACTGGAAAGCGGCACATTCTCGACGTGAAAGGAAACAGTCAATGCGTCAAGGTTTCACAAATGTGTGGATAATTGTGGATAAATATACCACTTATACACAACTATCAATTTTCACAAGTAAACATTTGTTGACGTTCTCTCTCTCTCTTACTGATCCGTTAGCAGTGCACCATCCACTTGATATCTCTTTCTTCCACAACCCTTTTGAGTAAGGATCAATAGCCCCGCCCTATCTATCTGGATCGTGGCATTTGCTAGGGTAGCAATTTTTTGTTTCAGTAAACTACTGTTAGTCGGCATCCAAGAAAGAAGCCTAAACCCCTATTCTCATCTGTTTAGAAGTGGCATCAAATAGTTTGCAAACTGGTAAATTTAAAGTATAAGTTGAGCCAGGTCCAGGTGATATTCCTCAAATATAAGAAAAGAAATTTAGAGCATTTTGCGAATGATTAGATATGCTGAGCTGAAAGGGAATCCATGTATCTTCGAGCCTTTTTATTTTCACTTCAAAATCCAAAAAATGTTATTTGAAAGCACTTTATAAAACGTTTTCCGGTTGATTATCATTCTTAATTGGCTTAGTAGAGTTTTCTAAACATGGCATACTGTTTCCTCTTTAATCCACCTTAGCCCTGAATTTGTGTGTCTCCTTTATATTTCTTATTGGTGTCACCTAGTTCTCCAGCTTGAACGTAAAATTGTTTAAATGAATTAGCCAATCCTATCCTTAAATCATCATAACTCAATTCTTCTTGGATTATCCAGTGGTACTGAAGACTGCTTCTCTGAACACTTATTCAGTTTACTCTCTCTACATTCGAGAACGTCCCCCTTTACATAACTTGAAGAACTGAAATAAGAAAGGCAATCCACATTTATTCGGCGACTGTTAACTATTTCAGTAGACGGTTCAGAGTACTTTATGAATATTTACTATTAAATATCAAATATAAAGAATACCAGTCTAACGGAAGACACCCGCTTTATTGATCAAGTATCGTGGTGTATGAAGCGAACCCCTAGGATGAGAAGTAAACCGAAACCAGACTAAACTAGCGACCATCCTGACCAATAGAAGAGTTCTGCTATTCAGTGCACCCAATCACACTCTATCAACAACAGGATGTACTAATGGCAACGTAGTCTGTTGACAAAATGGAAATATATGTATGTATATTCTGTCTTATGACATGAACTAATGGCCATCTCCTTGTCGCCCTTCTCCGCTTCTCCTCTCCATCCCACAACATCCCAACGAGTGCTTGTACCTCCTGAAGATCCTCTACATAACTTATCTACAACAGACCCCCTTATTCAAGCTTGGCCTGCCTAACAGTGGGAGTCGGTCATGGTGACCGATAACCTATAGTTAGTTTACTTTTGTTTTGTGTATCCAGTCACAATTAGTCGGTATACGCCCTTCTCCTAGCCTCATTGACATTGATCAGTGAATGACAAGTTCAGATAGTAATAAGGTCAATCAAACTCACTATCACAATTAATAGGATTAAAGATATCTCAATGAATGGCTGATGTGCTCACATGCAGTTGACATATGAATAAAACAAAGTGTCCGGTCGCTTCCATTATCATCAGCAATCCAAGCTTGTCCTCCGTCTAAATACCCCAGTCTGGTTGAGATGCTAGAATTAAGACAGACAGTGATTAAAGCATCAAGATAATATGATGACCAACTCATCCCACAACAGTTGGCCAAAGTGGGGAGAGACTGAAGATAAAATTTTCAATTTAACAAAAGCCTTATTATATCGTCCCCTTAGGTTCCACTTCCCAAATCCACCACATCAAATTCGGAGATAGTGCTGTAGGTGTGACGCGACTTACCTATCGATAACTTCCTATGCTCATTAGAGCACGCTCTTGAATCATCTCTTCTCCCTCCCCAAATTAACAACACAATTCCTAGATTGAATGTTACATGCATATCAATAAAAACACCGCATTAAATTACACACATACACAGGTACGTGAATTATTGGGAAATGGTGTTGGCCTTACAGGAAGTGTATTAGTAGTAAAAATAACGCATTCTAACGTCGCATTTTCTCGCGAGCACGGCGCATGTCCCGATCGAAGGAGCTCTCCCGCTCATCTCGGCCACCTCGATCGCGACTCCTTGATCTTGAGTGCGATGGCCGATGCCGGTGTCTATGGCGATGATTACGATCCTTTTCCCGAGAACGTGAGCGAGAACGACGCTTGGAGGAACGATCTCGATCATGATTCCTATATCTATGTGGAAAAAACAAATAGTTAACTAAACGAGTAGTTAATGTGTATATCTCTGATAAGTGTTATACACTTATCGATGCAGGTGCGGAGAATAGTTTGACTAACTGGATCAATTAAAACTAATCAAGAGGGCAATCAAATGGATGGCATACCGCCGAAAGTTTCAGAACGCTGCGTTTCTACTAAAGACGTGTTGGAAAACACTTTCCTTTAGTGATGTGGTTTAACTTTTGATAATTATACGTCTTATACCAATAAGGTTTCTCTAAGCAGTTATGAGTGCAACAATATAAGATATAGAACCTCGATAGGTAAACAGAAGAATAAAATCAGATGATAATGATGACGAAGTGCAATAAGTAAAAAAAATTGAAAAAAGAAAGCAAGCGCAAACAGCTTACGTATGGAAACTTTTGGATTTGCTTTATTAATAGATGCTATTTATAAGCCTATTAAAAGAAAATGCTCCTCATCACTGATCGAGAATCTCCGAATCAAACTGCGAACTTTGGTGAGCTAGATTTCACTAGAATCATTACTATTTGAAGAGAAAATACCCAATTTGTTATGAACAAACATCCAAGAAATCAATCGATTAATAAGATTGAGATGCAGCATTAACCCAGAGGACATATCACGAAATTAGAATATGAGGCAATAAACTACGGAATAAAATAAAGTACGTGACCACTGATAAAAACAGAATACTTTATCGTATACACGGAACTTATTTTTAATTCGTACACGAATTCTGAGTAATTCATTAGAATAAGAAGACTACTAAAACTGATGAATTACTGTCTTACTTCTTTCTGTCCCTCGAATGGCGCTCACCAGAATCGCTGCGATCCTCCCGATCGCTGCATCTCGAATCTCGTGAAAGTTCTTTCTCCAAAACAGGTTGATTACGTTTGCGTTCTCTCAGCTTCTCCTCTATTTTCTTCTGAACAGGTACAGGGATCCTAGGAAACAGGGTGGTAAACCAATCTAGCTTGGTGAGAAATTGAACCAACATGGCTCCAATCGTCATAGTACAACCTCCCCCGGCACGCACATCGATTTCCTATAGATAAACAGAAGGTACAAAAAAAGGGATTATAGATGCATTCGTGAGTAACAACTAAATTTTCTTGAAGCCCATTTTCTTACGCAAAATGTGGGTTAAGCTGAGCTCCTGGAGCTGACTCAGAGGCCAGTGCTGCAATATGCACAAAAACAAACTGAGAAACAAATTTACGCACCTCTTCATCATCAAGATATGGTGAGAACCACATCCAAAGATCCTCTGGAGGGAGACAGTATCTAGAAAAATGTCAAAGAACCGATTTCAACACACGTACCTGATATACATGAAGCCCAGAGCCCTAATGTAGGGAGAATCTGGATGCTCCAAGAGCCCTTTCAGTTGTTTACGAGTTAGTTTTAGTGTGAAGAGCTTAAAGAGCAAGCAATAAGCAGTTGAAACGATTCCTCCAGCTCCTACGCCCCGTACTCCACCGCACATACCCGTCTGTCCTCCAATACGGCGGCTGTTTCGTTCCCATGGCTCCAAATGCGTGACTTTGTAGTAAATTTCATCAATGATCTCGTGATAGGTCTTTAGTTCAATTAGGTTTGTCTTGAAATACGGCGACTGTATAATGTTTGTATGAATCATTGGATTAATATTCATTGTCACACTGTTTCCCCAAAGCTTTAGGTTATTTCCACGGGGTCGGAACCCTTCCTCCTCTTCTTGAAAACCATTCCCCTGCGAATACTCACCAGCCATTTTCATAAATAAAAAGTGAGGCTTGTTTGTCCAATCACCATCCAGATTTTACTGCAAACAAATATTTCAAAGTTAAATAGCTAAATTAAATATACAAACAAAGCAGTTAAAAATTTAGAATAAAATGTTTTAGAAGTTATTTGGCGTTCAAAAACCTTCGGATTTGTGAGTTTGTGAGCATTTACTTAAAATGATTTCGATACAAGTTTCCAAGATTCATTGTGTACGAATAAATTTGTCTTAAATCTATTTAAATTTTCATTTTAAAATGTATTGTTCAACATTAGTGAAGTTATTTTGGGTTAATGCATCATTAAACTGCTAAATAATATTAGAAGCTTCGTATCGAATAATACTTTATGGATTAATCAAAATTACTTCTACTATTTATAAAAATAAGCTAGTTTGGTAACATGATATATTTTTCTGGTTTTAAATTAATTTAGCTTTACTTCATGTATAGAAAATCAGATAATTTAATCCACTCAGCCGCATATTTTTCCCTGAGCTTAGGTATTTGAACGAATTCATTTTGATTAATTGTGCATTGATTAAGATAGCAAATATCAACTTACAACTGATAATACGGAGCGATAGAAAGCCAACTGGCCTCAGCAACAGCATCCCACTGTGGCAGATACTGCACAATTAAGCCTCTAGCTAAACTTTAGTAGCCCTCTTAGAATTCCAACTAACTGCAAACAAGTACAACTAGCCTCTAGTGGAGTCCTCTACGATAAATTGTCCCCAAAATTAGTCAGGCGGCGTCCAAAGTAGCAAGAACGCAGAAGATGTCGTGTGAAGAGAGGTTACTGCAGAAATACTTAGTAATTCAGTACAGTTAACGCTAGGTTGCATGGATATCGAACACCGATTGGCTAAGGGATTTCACACGCACGCCTGTGCCTATTCGATCCGCAATCGGTAATACGTGGGCAATTTCCAGAATGCTCTAGCGCGCATGCGATCCCTTTAGTAGTGTTTTATACTCCACACCAATAAGGATATCCGTGAGTGCTCAAAGAAACGCACACGATAGCTAATCACCACTCTGAGATATCGACCGAAGGGCTTCATTGTTGTCGCGCCGTGAATCATTTTATATAAGCCTATAAATTTTTATCAGAATATTGCTGTAGCTATACAGGCCAACTCCTAGCCGTTCTAGAGGAATGAGCAACTTTACTTTTTCCTTCATCAGGGCCTCAGACGGCATTACATCGTGTACATATCAAAATTGTGTAATCATTCAAGTGTTTCCTTACTTTTAGTGCAATCGCTTCATTATGCTTCACAAATTATCTATTGAAAAACCAGTCATATTGAGCTTTACCAATCTCAGAAAAAAGATTGACTTAATTTTTAAGAAATACTTAATGATCATTTAAGATAATTTTACATTGGAGTTGTTGCATGTTCTTGGGAAATACCAAAATTCCAAACTTTATAGGATGTATTTTATAATGTTGGACAAAATTTTTCTCGAGAATAATTATTCTACTCGGCATTCTTTATTTTCCACCTTTTTCCCTTTGTTCGAACGAATTTCCCTATTTTACGGCTTTGAAACGCTTGTTTTGATATTTGAGCTTGGTCAGTTTAAAATTGCCATTAGTGCAATCACTTAGGAGATTCAAGTGTCGGTTGCTTACTACAACAGAAGATCACATCACCCACATTCTAGTTTCACATTTTGCTGTAACATTTATTTTCACACTTGTTTTTGGTATTCATTTGGTGCCTTGTACAGAAATAAATTTAATGCCATTGATAATCGATACTTTATAGTGGTTTTGATTTATTCAAGTTTCATAAAATTTTATTGCATTTCTCGATTTAACTTCGGGTATGGTAATAGCATAAGTTAGTCTACATGGATAGTTATTTCAGAAAATTTTTCGAAGAAAATTCCCTGATTTGCAATTCCCCAAGATCGCCGCAGGATTCCTACCGTTCAAATAAGAAAGTGTCATAGTGTTAAGCATTACAGCGTCCTCCTTTTCTTAAATAACAGGTAATTAATAGGCACATTTCTAAAGATGGGAGGAAATATCATATTAAGTTAATCAGTTTCTTTTTCCTTAAGTGTGTACATGCGATTCTGTAAATTAGGGGAAGGGAAGAGAAAAGTTCGTGCATATTTACTTCAACACCAAAGTAAGAGAGAAGTTTAGAGTCGCATTGGAAGTGGAGAAGGGTGGAATAGTTGGGAAAGAACTGACCCCTCTGGTGAGGGAACAAAAGAAAAGGAGGAGGTCATAATGCTTTCTACCCTATTCTACTGAGAAAGTTAGGTTTTGGGATACTGCTAGAGAGACCGCTAATGCCACCGGTAATAGTTCCCAGTAATGAACGAGTGGGACTAGAATTGGAATTTGATTGTACTGCCAGAGTAGTTTCTTCAACCTTAAAAAAATCAATAATATAATAGAACATCTAAATTGGTATGATTATTGAATACGCATTAGAAAAAAACATACCTGTAAACGCTGAGAGATATTTTTGTACATCATAGTATCAAGGGCGTCTGGCGATATACCTTGAAGTTCAAAGTCTGAATACATTTTCTAGAGCAAAATTAATTTAAGCAAATTAATTTCAATTAATTAATTTTCATATATTAAAATAAATTTAATCAGTACCACTACTATATTTAAATTGCTTACCTTCATAATCGTTGAAAGGCAAGTGAATTGATAGGGGTGGAGTGAATGATTTTTGCGTTCGGTTAGCCACTCATTTATCATACGCGTTTGCGACATATACCATGTCTAAAGGGAAGGTTGGAGTAATTTGAAGTAATTAAATGTCACTTAAAGGTATAATTTGAATTAAATGTCAAATATGCGTTTCCAAGACCTTATTTGAAATTATTTCTTTCAAAACACTGATCTGTTGTCTAGGTTACATACTATAAGCTATATAAATCAGCGTTGATGTAGATGACTGAAGGCTACTGAGTAAACAAGTAAGATTCGGACGAGAGTTAACTGGATCCCTCGACAATGACTGAACTGATAGGCGAAATTTGTAACTGCATATGATGCGATGACGTTTGACTTATGGCTTATTATTAAGGGATTTCAATATAGTCCCAATCTCCACATCCAACTTCATTCCTTCCTGTTATTAACTAATGCATCACTGATACTGAACTTCGCAAGAGATGCTTTATTTTAATGCATGTTGTAAGTGTTGTTAGGGTTTTAACTTTTAATTAAATCAACTGCCCTTAAGAGAGAGGCTCATGTGGGGTAACCCAACTAGCGATGCCATAACTCATAAGAGATATATCCTTTTGCAATCTTCAAGTGGTCGAAACTAGTAGGAACTGATACTCAATACCTACCTCCATGGCGGATAGAACATAAACTTCATCCGATAATTTCTGTCGCAGTTGCTCTAAATTCACTCGCATAAATTCCACATACGCTTTTCCAACCTCGTCCGTTGGTTTCTAAATGAATAAAGGATCCATTATCGAACCCATCGAATGTTAATGGTTCTGTTATTATTTTCTTACCGTTAAGGAGAGGACTGAAGAAAGAAGCGTATTGGAATCATATCGCGCAAGTTTAGCAAGTGTTCCCTCCAGTATCTGCCCTAGTTTATCATTCAAAATATACGCCATGCGACGTTGAATCTTCTCCAAATTAGCCTCCGTTTGGTTCTGATATTCATGCTAAATCAGGACATGTAAATTATTTAAATCGATAACTCCCTTATTGAATATGTTAAAAAGATGAAAACGTACCATATCTTCTCCTTGAGTTTCCTTGGTGCAAAGTTTGAGAATATTAGCTTTGAGTGCAGCGACTGTGTTAATCATGTTACAGCACTCATTTGGTAGAATGAAATCGGCCACTTTTGAGGAACGCTTGAGCCAGGCGTCAAAGCACTCCAGGTTTCTAAATAGGGAAATTGTGTTAAGTGGCCACTTCCTGTGTGATAAGATCATGACTAGGTTAAACCTGGACTTACCTACTGGCAGCAGCATCAATCATATCAGCTGCCATCATCTTAAGTCGATTATCCAGATGCTCTGCAAACACTGCATCAGTCCAGTGTAACTCACGAATAAAAATTTGCAGGGCTTCCAATTTCCAGATAAGTTCTTCAGATGAAACAGGGATAGCAGCACCAGCTCCAAATCCAAACCCGCTAGCCACTCCACTATTCGAGCTATTCCCACCACTGGCAGCACTGACCGCAGCGGAAACAAGACTTCCACTACCAGCCGCCGCCGCACTAGCAGCGTTTACAGCAGCGCTTGCTAGTGAGGAGCCCATAGAACCAAGGGCGGAAGCTAGACCTCCGCCACTGCTGCTACCAATATTACTGTTTGTATTCTCTGCGCCATTGAGCATTGAGCTGCTGCCACCAATGTTACTACCCCCTCCACTCCCACCACCTTCCACAAGTGGAACGCCACGGATGCATTGAGTAATTGAGGCTTCCATGAGATCGACATAGCGGATGACCATTGGGGCGAACATCTCACGAATCTGTTGATGGAATTTGCCCTCTTTAAGGGATTCTAAATTTAATTAAATTAAACGGCCAATTTCAGGGAAAATTCGAGAAATTCAAAAAAGTTGCATTGTTTAATTCCTTAAGTTATGCCAGTTCCTAATCAAAGCATTTGTAGCGAAAAATATTTCGCCAAGCAAATTAGAACTGGCAACAAAAATACAAATGAATGTAAAACTTTGTTCATGAAAACCAAATGTTGATACTTTTTTCTATCAATCACCTTCAAAAATTAGCTCCAATTAAGCATAGAATTCTCAAATAAATAAAATCATAAGGTACTAAAGGATTTGAAAACAGTTATCTTGAGTTTTCAAGATCAAATTCTTCGAAATTTACTTTTCTATTCTTCAACCCAATCGAAATCTTATTCAAAACACTTTAATTACGCGGACTTAAAGTTTCTTTAATCCCTAGTAAAGTAAATTTTGCTATCAGAGTGACTTAAGGCTAATAGGATACAATAACCTTTCCCCTGTCAAAAGAGCGAGAGTCGGGATGGACCAGCAGTGTATTGGATGTTCGCACAGGAAAGAGAGAGGAGTATAGGACGTAAAGGATGATTGGAAGTGAAAAGCTGGGTAACATGTTACAACTGTGGAGTTCACAACGCTAACAAGGCTGATTGAATCACATGCGCTAGAACTCACTACGGGAAGTGCGTAGATGTAACCGATAACGTTGAGAACAAGCGCGGACGTGTGTTTGGAGACCTCCTCAACCAATCAGCAATCAAGATCCCTGCAGCCTAGCGTGGTTTTGTATTTAATGACTAAGCTTTTGACATATAAAAAACAGCGAAGTGGTCAATAAACCCCCTCCACTCAGCATCTTTCTGGTTCTTACCACCTTGGGCATAGCTTAGCTAATTTGGGAGGGAATTGATAATAGAGGATTCTGCTAGAGACTATTCGGACTGCTTAGGAGGATTACTTAGGTGTAGCATCCACTGCACAACTGCGTATAGGAAAGCGGACTTATGAACGAGTGTGAAAATAGGAAATTAACTGGTTTAGCTTAGTTTACGCGTTACATGGCTAATGTAGCTCCAGCTAATAATCCCGAAATATCCACAAAAATAGCCAAGGAGGAAAGAGAAGATAAATTTAAACACATCAGATCTTTATATAACGATGTCTAGTTGCATTGGAAAAAGTGTGCACTCTACGAGGTTGTTCACTAGTTCGGATAAGTGATTTAATAACTAAACGTTATTTTCGTCAATGCAAAAAATATCGAATAATCTGCATACTTTCATTTTCTACTTGACAACGGCAATGGTCAATTGAAAATAAATGTCATGTTACTGAGACCCAATGTGACAATTAGGTCAAACACATCTAAAGGTCACAATCTTGCGCGTACCACAGACTTAACAATAAGCAGAATGACTGAGTAAAACATTATTTTGTCTGTTCAGAAAGTAAATATTGTTTTAAATTAAACAGCAGAATGCGTAAAATTATTAAGCAATTGGTTGGAATTAGAGGCTGGCCCCAAAAGTGAGTTTTTATCAACATTTTTATCTTAATAATTGTTTATCATTTTGGTGACTATTACTGCCGACCCCTGCGTAAACAATTTTCCGTTATTTGAACGTATCTGTTAAAAACTGCTCTGTTTTATGATTTAATAAAGCAGTTTCATTCACATGCATAAAAACAGTTTTAATCAGTTAAAATAACAATACAAGAAAAAAGACGACAAAATAATTTCTATTTGGTATTATTTATGCATTTTGTAATTAATCACATTTATTTGGCCACATTTGTGTCTAGGGTAAGCATTTTACGATGCCTTGTATCTACCGGCTATTTTTAGATATTAATAGGGAAGGTTAACTTGTTCTAAGCGTAGATTTTAAACCTTGAACGCAACGATTTATGCCTACTTTAGGTAGCAATCCTGAATAGTCCGGCAAAACGAAGCCTGTAGCTGCGATTTCCGTGTTTGGTCTGATGGTAATCAATTCCGCAAGTTGTTGCTAAGTCACCCGTCATCCTTATCAAGATGAGGGCATACCTCGACCCTGACGCTTTGACAGTTACATGGGACTAATTTAATTTCACGACATCGGCAATATGAAGACAACTTAAATTCCGATATAATGCCTTTGTTCAATCAATAAAATATCTCGGATTAACCGAAGTTGTCTTAACCTTCACTAATCTGAGTCAACTGTAGTCTAGCCATATCTGGTGGGCAGAAATATCATAGCAGCAGGATAGTAGGGTCGTACTCTACAAAAGTGAGTAACTTAACAGTTATAGAAATCCTGAATTCAGGTTATGTAGAGCTCCAGTTATGTCCTGATTTTTACTATCTGCTCCTGCCTTGCCCATCTGGAACCGTTAGTTGGAGTTTTTTCCGTTCCTTACGTTTGAATGTTTCCTTATAATCAAATATTGTAAATTTTTCCTTACAAGGCATTATAATAGATGTGGATTTATTATTATCCACATCAGAAAATCATACATCTTAGAATTACTGCCGTTGTTACCCACAGTAATGCAAAATATTTACAATTTTCAATTGCAGGAAGTAGCTGAAATTGGTTAGCAGTAGGTATAACAGATTATCAAAGGGAGAAGATCCAAAAGATATTGAGAGCAATGTCAAGGTAACAAAGAGATTTATTCTATTTGATACTTGAATTGGGGTTGTAAAATATTTACTCAATGGATAGTTCACAATCTAAAATACAAGTCTCATGATTTGTTCTCCGAATTGCAGTAAATTCTTCTCTACGATTTCCATTGCACATGGACCGATTTTTTAATCAAGAAGAATCGATCTTGCCAGATCAATTCAAATTTCTTCCAATGGTTGAGAAGGCAAAATGATTTTGTATGATATTCAGCGGCTTACACTCTTGACAGTAGCAGAGATGAGATAAACGAAAATTGTAAATCTTTGATTATTTATTTATTTATTATTATTTTGATTTTCATTTGATAATCATTCCATACGGCTTGATAGCAAGTGAATACGATTGTCAATCTTGAAGCATACATGCGTAAAACAAGACTGAATTCCTAATAATAGGGATCTTGGCTCAAGAGTGTACGGCGAATTTATTGGGAGTAAAATAAGCTTTTACTACTCCGTAATTGAAACTCATAGAACAACTCCCCGGGTAACGTAACGGATCCTTCCTTTGCCAACGCCAATTTTTTCATTACAGTCAGCTGTCACGGTAAAAGCCCTGGTGAAGCGGATTTCACTTTGTTTTCAATCTAATGCTGAATATTTGCCCAAGTTAAATATTCTACATACGCATTAATTAAAAGGTGATACAATTTATTGAATTATTTTAAATAGTAATTGGATTATTTCATTATCAGATTATACGATAATAGAGATATATCAGCAATATTTTTTATTGTTTTTGATTTCTAGATTGTCAGTATGAATCTTATTTGCAATTGTGGCTAAATGAACTGCCAAAACAAGCTTTGACCCGTTTGTTATCGCTTTTTTTACCTTAAACAATCACATTATTATTTATTGAGTTCTGTGAAGCTATCTGTTTTCACCCATTTAAAGATCATATGTAACACTTAATATCATGTGAGGTCATTCTGCTTTTCCGACCTTGGATGAATGAATGAATTGAAGTGTGGAAGCCGACCGCCATAGTTTAACAACCGATCAATGAGTACAAGATATCATGAACAAGAATTCGCTAAATAACTCGGATGGTATATCGTGAAATTGGAATTTAGGGACGTAAACCACTCATTACGTTAATATTGCACAACCCAAATTCAAAAATCAAACGACATCTTGGCTTTAATGTCAAGGTCTCTTCGATCCCCTCTCACTTATCATTCATTAGACTGTCAACCGATTCCAGTTGCTTTGCCACAATGAAAAATTGCGGGTTATAATAATATTAATAAAATATCATAGTCTGCTAGAATAAATTATGCAATCCTTGCCACTAAGATGCTAGAAACATGGTTCAAGATCGCAAAGTAACGCTTTATCTGAGATTGAACAATCTGCATTCCACAAGTGGCCTTCATGCACTTTGTCTCCCATATCGTTGATACATTTACAATCGCAACCTGTTTTCGACATCTTGACAGTTAGTCTAGACAGAATGAATGAGTAAAAATGTCCTCAATTAGAAAGCAACCTTCAGCTCTCACTCACAAGAAGTAATGTCTATTTCTACAAGTAAACGTTGTCAAATTAGTGAGTTTTACTGTCTTCATCCTACGAATTCTACTGAATTTTATTCTATAGTAAATGTAACATTTTTTGGTCGATTACTAGATTTATTACGCTGAAGGCCTAGCTTAATCACACTGTATACATTGTAATACCAAAATATCTCCTGATTTAATCATTCTAATTTACTAAAAATATCACTCACCTTCTGTGATTAAGTAGTCATTAAGGACTTGGAAGAGTGGAAAAGCGTCCCAACAATCCGGTGGAATTTTTTCCATCACAGTAATCATATCAGCAGCAAATAGGGACCAGAAGAGTTCAGCATGCTCCGTTAGAAGATCACTGAACCAGGCAAACGACTAAAGAGAGCAGAGTGGGAATTGTTATTATGGAAGAATAATCAATAATTTGTTTAAGTATTACTAATAAAATGATAGAAGGTGCTTTAGGACATTACACTTCCAATACGGATTCGCGAGTAAAACAGGAGTGAAGTATAACCTAATTATCATTCATATTTCATTTTTTATTTATATAATTTCTCTAATTCATTCATTAACTTTGGTAATTTTTTCAGTAGGGCTCCTGAAATGGACTCATAATGTATAGCTAAGTAAATATTCATAGAATATGCTTAGACCACATACGGATTTGGAAAATGTCTCCATTCTTGTTGTGGTAGATAAATATCTTCGAAGTATTCCCTTTAAATAGATTTTTAATAAAATTAATTCTTTGATCTTTAATTAATTTCATTTTCTTTATTAATATTAACAAGGTAATAAAGCCATAAGGTAGATGTATAAATAAAAATGGAATATATTTAAAGAATGTTCTAGAACGTGGAAGAAAGCTAACAACACCTACCTCTGCGTGGTGTTCCTCATTTTGTCGAAGTACTTCAATGCATAGTTCAGCAAGATGTATGAGATCGGATATCGACTTCTCTGAGGCTAAATAAATTACAGAATCTACTATTAGTATCATTTATTTTATTAAATTAAAATGAGTCCTAATATTTTCATCCGCATTAAAATTCAAGCCAATTACTTCGGTAAGAATGGAATAATAAGGGTATAATAATAACCTACTTTGTGGTTCTTGGGAGGTATCTTGCCCACCTGTAATAAAAGTACAGAATTTTGAAAGAAAACTTTAGATATAGAGAAAAAATTTTTCAAGAATAACGATTCATAAAGTATAACATTGTTCAGCCCCATCTTTAAAGTGAGGTGATCTTCAACCTTCGACACCATAAGAATCCGGATCACCAATAAATTATTATCGCTGATCGTTAACGAAAATCAAATTCTACTTAGTGTGCTTGAGGCATAACCGCTATTAACTTTTCGATTTAGTTTATGACTCATGACTCATCATCTTCCATTAAAGTAGCTTATATAATCATTTTCATTTTTTTTTGGGAAACAGAAATACCGTGTGTGCATTACCAAAGGAACTATTAACAACTTACTTTCGATGGAGGCATATTCTGAGACTCGTGAGTAGTTCACAAGAGCCGCCTGTTGAAGACAATTTCGAATGACACCACGAACTTCTTCTGCCGAGGCAGGAGTACCGTTATCCTTCTGAAGAACCTGAGGAAATGAAGGAAAATACATAGCTCAGTTATTTGGGTAAACCGATCACTTAGATATGAAAAAGATGGATCAATACTGACGGTTTGAATAAGTCACATTTTCTACTGTATCCCGACTTTTACCTAAACTGAAGCAGTCTGGTCAATTTCCGCTTCCAATTTCTATCTAATTATACTTGAAAATCCATTCCACATGTTTACGAAGTGTTGCTCATCTGAACGCACTAATCTATTTCCATCCCTCCTTCTCCCTCTTGTTTACTCGTTCATTAGCACTAGACCATCTCTAGTAAATATTTGCTCAAGCTCTTTTTAACAATTGTGATTGTTAAATGAATGAAATTTCAAACTAAGCCAACTGCCGTTAATTAAGTAAGAAATTAGCTGTATCCTCTTGAGTAATATGACGCTAAATTTGACAGTTTATGAGAATTTTCTAGTCCTCTCAGATATCTCCCACAAAGGGGTTATTACATCTTATACCATTTAAAACGATGAACTGATAAGAAATGACATCTTCCTTCTTCACTTTTGAAAAATCTACTAGCAATTAAGTAATTTTGACGGATCGTGCCGATAGAGCAGCTGCAAACTTGAATTTTCATTAATTTAGTGATCGTGGGTTCGACAAAGAGATAAAGAATGGTATCCTACAAGGATATAAAACATATCATTTAGTTTTCGTTAAATGGCCACACTTTTCCTAAATATAAAGGAAAAGTTAACAGGCCTTCCGAAGTTCCTTTTAATCCACTGAAGTCCCAGTTAATCTCATGCTTTATTACGAATAATCCCCATCCTCTGGCTTATTTACAAAGTAATTAAGCAGTTATTTATTTGCAGTTAAAGTTAGATAAATTTAGAATGCTAAAATAAAGGGAAGTATTTCGCCAGTCACCAATAGTGGTAGTGCTTAAACACAGTGTCACCATTATTAAAAGCATGAATTATTATTATCTACCTTGAATCTATTGCTTGAATAATATATCGAAATATAAATTTATATTTATCTATTGTTTTAATGACAATGACAATGAATATCTGCCAGCATTTCTATTAGCCAGGCTTAACTAGTGCGGTTGACCATGCCGCTCACTGGATGTGTACCGATGGATATTGAACACGAGGTCTCTGATTTTCATAAGGAATCCATACTAGCACTACATTGCAAATGTTATATTATAAAACAATCATATTTAATTCGATCCTTCACCTTTTTAAATATGTCCTTATTTCCACATAATTGAGGATCAATACAGTGTTGGAAAAACTAACTTTCTTTTGGGTATTCTGCATAACAGACGTAGTGAAAGTTTTACCCCATTCAAAATTGAAATACTTGTATAACTAAATATTTCATGTGTTGACGGTTCCAAGTGAAGTTTATCAAAGTTTGTTAACCCCATAGAAAGTGAAATCCGATATCACTAGGCAAATAATTTTTAAAATAATTAAATCAAAATATTTGCTGGACCTTTTGTGATAGCCCTTCCATTTGGAAGTCGCAATGCTAATCCAGGTTTAACGTGAATATCGAAAAATGTCTCATAGATCGTGTCGAACAGTGACATGCTATTTTTAAATGGTCTTTTCATTTCATGTCATTTAAAAACCTCTTTTTGTTGTGAGTATTACAATAAGAACAAAGCGAGAAATATTCTTTCGAGATGCTCTTGGCAAAGTTCCCTGCAAATATAACTGCTGATTTGCTAAATAGACGGATAATTGGAATTTTGATTCAACTAGTTAAATTGCCAATTCCGAGGTTCAAGGTTCAAAACATGCGTCGCCAAATTGAAGATAATGACAAATAGCCATAATAGATAAGTGTATTTTAATGAGCCAAAATAAAATCAGTTCTTTATAAACATTTTTTTCCTGCAGATATATATATATATTATATATCTAAGGCTGCACAGTCTATGTACTTTGAAATATGAGCAATACACGTGAGGTGGTCTCTGTCAAATTAATGTGTGTGGATGCTGGCTCGAGTGCCTGAACAGTTTGTCTAGACAAATAACCCTCGTCAAGGGAACAGCCATTAATTATACCCTCCTATAAATTGTCTGGCTAAAAAGTTCATAAGTGACTTTTGAGTAACCGCACACCTGCCTTGCCTCTGTCTCCCTCTCTCTCTACTCCTGAGTCTGAGCGAACTGTTGCCGAGTGGTAGAGCGGGAGAGTATATCATAGGAGGGAGAACTAGTTCTCAGAGCAGTACTACGGCATACAGGAGTCATACGTTACAAAAGTGGACAACTGAGGAGTTATAAAACGTAATAACATATTATATTCCCGATTTAAGCTGCGACAGCTGAGTAATTTCTAGAATTTAAGTTGTTACTCCCTACGTAATAAAGTACAAAAGTTAAGTGTTTCATAGAATTTATTAAGAATACGATTAGGATATATTATTGAGTTTTTAATCCGATGAGTTTAGGTAGGAGGTCAGAGGAATTCAACAATGAGCTCTCGAGAATTTCCGTTTATTTTTTGGAGTTGCATTCGAAGAACCATTTCTTCTGTTTCAAAAACGTTGTCCGTTGGTTTTTCTCTTCAGAGACTAGTTCCAATTTCCGAAAGCTACTAAGAAAGCGAGTATCCGTCTGCTCTTTACAGACACCTGATTTTTGAAAACAATTTTTGAAGAATAAAGTCCCGATAAAATGAATTGGAACTGCATGACCAACCATTTATATGAATTAAATAAATAACGAACTCTAAACACCGCAACTATACACTCTATAATCTAGAGTTAAATCTTGAAATTTAGAATTAAAAATTGGATGCAATAAGTTGCATATTTAGTGTCTAGACTAAATATACAACGAGGTTGTTAAGAAATTGATCGTACAACAATTTTACTTATTTTTATGCGCTACCGGATGTGTGCCTTCGTATAATTATTCCAAATTCAAGACTGCTCAATGAAATTAAGAGAAAAGACTTCAGCAAATACAGCTAAATCGGAACTAAATATCTCAATTAGAAAGCGAAAAAATGTCAAAATTTAGGAAGGGTAATGATGAATACTTTCAGAGCCCTCTCTCGGTAATGTACAAGGGCTTGAAATCTATGCATCCTGGTGTTCAGTTCATATTATCGAAACAATCTTTAAATTAATGGACTTAGTGTTACTTATTTAGTAGGTCGTAAGACAATATGAATCCTGAATTCTAGTGAAGATTCTGCTTCTCTCTTTTTGTACCTCTACTTAACTCCTATTTCATCTTCAATTCAACCATCTTACTGTTCCCTGTATTTTAGACGCCTTTCCATGATCGGATATTACCCGTTTGCTTTGTCATTATTCTTGATAAGTAAACTATATATTAAAATTGTATAATTTATTTTATCTTCAGAAAGTATGACCATCTTTTATTGATTATCAATAGAAAATTGAGATCTCAAACTCTTTTAATTACTCTAAAATAAATCAAATCATATAGACTTTGTTATAATTAATAATGATTACTAAAACAGTCAGAAATCAGCGCAGTTCGAATCGTATTTAGAAATGAGCTTAATTTCTTGCTAAATTTTAATCTTTTTAACACATGCACTTCCTATTGGAAAGATTCATAGAGAAACAGAAACATTAATAAACTGAAATTCCTGCAAGTTAATAGCTGGTCTTAATTATTGTATAATCCAGCAAAGTCCTTTTTAATCTCTTCTCTATTAAAGGAAATCCCTCTCCACTAACTTATTTTAAAAGCAATAGATAAAAAAGGGCCTGAGTTGTTATAAAATCGAGATAAGTTTAGAATGTCACTAAGTGAAAGAGTGGCAAAGTAGCCCAGTAAACGATAGACCTCAACCTTCACACAATATTTGGTCATTTATTTCGTTACAAAACATTAATTTGGAATGCTTCAGTGGCTTCGTCAGCAATAGTAAACTTTTTTCTGAAAAAAATTAATAACAATATTTCTCACCCAGAAGACAATGTGAGTAGTTTAATGACTTGTAAAATTATTCCTCGAAGGGTGGATTTAAAGTCACTTTGTTAGACTGAAATCCAAAATGTATCAACCAGTAGTGTTTTGGTCATTTAAATCTTAAATCGAAATTTATGGTTATTTTTAATGAAATTCCTCAGAATATAGAGAGTTATGATTAATAGGATAGACTAGTGAATGAAGTAATTCTCATCTATTTTAATCTCTTTATTAGCGTATCGACTGATGTAGTGACAGGATCTTGTTAAGCAGTGTTCAGTTTTCTTTAGCTGGATTACCCACGCACAAATTCAAGTAGAGGATGGGTACGCAGATGCACTGCCTACAACCCGACCACTACTGAGAAGTCGAGAGAGCGAGTGAAATACTCGCTAAATTCATCACCTCTGCAAAATATACTTCGACCACCCACCCACAGCCACTGCTTATTCACTCCACTCACTTACACCTTTGAGGAGCGACCTCTAGGCTTTTACACCCCACCACGTAGCAACAACACAACAATTTAGACCTACTGCATCACTGCGGGTGTGGGACGGGGTAAGGGAAATAAGCTTTGACCCGAGAACAGTGTGCATCGGTGGCGCAGTGGTCAACACGCTTATCTGCTGAATTAAAGGTCACTACGGCTATCAGTACTTATTCGGTAATCAGAATGGCCAGCCCCATTGGTCAAATCTGGCTAAAAATGGGGATGACAGAGCTTTGAGCTTCCCGCCAGAGCGGCTCTCAGTCTCCCCCTGGTATTAAATATCCTTTCTCAATATGCTAAAATCAACTTCTATCGATAATTCGCCTAAAGGGTAGAGATGGCCATACTTTAGGTTTTTGCTCCTCTGAACCGCTTTTCTAACGCATTGAAAGCCCTCTAGAGTATCATAAATGTCTCACTTTACTCTGTCAACAAATTTTAATTGTTTCCTACATGATTTTGTCGGACAGTTTTCAAGACAGTCGGTTTTTTTCATCATTAGACTGTTTTCACTTTTCGAAAGTAAATTTAGAATTTGTCTAAGTATTAATAGAGTAAAGATTTGCTTTGAAACGATTACAGATTTCTGACAAATAATTCAAAATATTATAGAAGAATTAACCGTTTGACCGCATCAGGTCAAATAAACAAATTACAAACGCATGCTGATATTTTAAATATAAACAATCCAAGGTCATACTTTCTTAAAAATCCATAAACCCATGATAATTACTAAATAGGGTTCAAGACCAAAAGTTGAGCACGACAAATTCAAGCAGATGTTAAACAGGTGCTCGTCGAGAAAGAAGGCCGAAGTTGGATGACGAATCCTACAAAGAATTCTATTCCTCGAATTAGTGAACATCAAAAAAGAAATTATATGGGTAGATTCTTGGTGTCATCGACTCTTTGCAAATGAAAAGGAAATGAGAAGGTACTGCCGGATCGATCACCACAAACCCAAAGAGAATCTGCCAACTGGTAAACATTTTTGCCCAGTAAATGGGTGCTACAAGAAACATGTGAAAAGAGGATGGCTCCGAAATCAGATGAAAACTTGTAACTCAAATTTTCACTACGGAGATGATGAAAAAATCATAAGTTTGAAGAACTTTGACTTGAAAATTCTGGAGCTCAGATAAATTAGAGTCTTCCTGATCTCCTAACTATCTTTTCTATTTACTCGACTTTACAATTCCCTTTTAAATATAAACATACTCCCTCTATATAACTTTCACTCCCATGGGCATTTGCCATGATAAAAATTTATCAAGCTTTTTATCCATGTCATGGGAAATAAATAAAATACGATCATTTTAAGATACTTAATCACCTTTTTCTGCCTTTTTCTGACCCAGACGTTTTTTTAATGGATTATTTGCCATTTTTAAGCAGCTTTTAGTCATTCCTAATCACCGTTAACTAGACTCTAAATAGATATATCGCGAAAGAAAACACAAATTTTTTTCTCCAAATAAGCGGTCGGATGATAACAAAGTGAAATTTTTCTAATAACCACCGAAGATCTTTCTTAAGACTTTTGAAAGGGAGAGCTTCCCGATATTTGTCTATAGGGGAGGAGAAGCATCCTGTAGTCGCTCATTTCGATAAATCGGTTCAGAGGTGGCCGGGAAAACCACTCCAATTTATTGATAAGGAAATTAGGTTTATATATAAAATGTTTCTTCTTGAGGCGTCAATCATGTCTGGTCGTCGATGTCTCTGCGTGCTGATTTCCAGTTGTGTACGTTTCTATACTCACATCCAGATCGCCTGTAGATGCTGTTATGGAGATTTCAAAGTTTCCAATCACCAGATGCTAACTGACTTCGGGTGTCTAAAGCAGTGTCAAACTAATGACCGTGACTTTGAAATTACATGACAATTTCTCAGTCTGAGTGCTGCCTAGATATATTTTCTTTGCGTTTTCATTGAGGAATGAATCAAATTTTTCGTTGTTGCTCAAACTTACTGTTTGCTTCACCACATTCCGCTTCTCTGGGTTAAATCAAATATCATATCTGAAATAATATCTCGCATCATGTCAAGTGTGTAGTCTACACCAACAAGTAGATAAACTGCGACCTTGAAATCCCATACCAATCAGATCCTATAAACTAATTTCTGGTCAGAGAAGGTGTGGCAGAAATGAGAGCATAAAGTATTGTCGTGCAAGCAATAATCAACTCTGTGCTCACTTCACCTCTCCCTTAAATGAATCCTTATCACCCTGGTTACGATTGTTAAGCCCGTCTCTCAGTGTAAACCAGAGTCATAAGTTGATATTTTTTCAATAAATGCTCATATATCCACGGAAAGAATTGTCCAAGCAGTGTACCTACTTCAGACACCTCTCATTTTTGGAATTTCATAATTATTCGTGCCAAAGCAAAAAAATAGTACTATTCCTAATCATGAAGAAATGCCTAAACACGTGGAAATTGGAAATATGTTTTAAAATTTGAAAGAGGAGAGTAAGGATAGTAAGGGAGTCAGAAGAATTCTATCTCCTCTGATCTCCAGAAACATCAAGCCATCTATTTTTTTATGTTTCCATTTCATCAAGTTATTTTCAAAGGAGCTACAATGAATTCAATCAGTTTCAAGGTGGAAGCGACCAGCCTCTCGACTCAAATTACCTCTCTCTCAACTCTAATTATAGGGATACGTACTGAGAGTTGAATTCTTATATATTTTAAATTTATCTTCATATTGAGAGGGAATTCAGAATTTATCGATCAATTTCAAAATTTTTATCGCATGCTTATGTATTAGAAATTAATGTAAAATCGTTTCATTAGGAAGTGAAAAAAATTTCACTGGTTATGAAAGCGATTAGATAAAAGTACATAGATTCAGAGAAATGACTTTTTTGAGGGAAAAAGTACATTATAAAATTATCAGGTAGGTGAAAGGCCGAAAAGGATATCATTTTGCAGTATTTCTAAATACATTGGAAAAAGAGAACATTCCGCAGGCAGTTATATGTTAATTTAGATCCTGAATGAGCACTATCAAATAAATACAGAAAGTTCCTGATGTAGAGTTTTTATGCTATCGAACCAACTAAAATAACTTAATATTTGAATAAAGGCATATAAATAAAACCCCTAATTCTATAAAAATGAAATTCAATTTAACTTTCCACGCAACGGCGTTTTCGAGTAAACTCCACATGAACTAAAGGTCAATAAATATATTCAGATACATCGAAAACAGAAGAGTTCCAGCTTGAGATAAGGCGAAATCTCGAACTTTCAAGAGCAAGATCTTTACATTCCGTTCTGCCTTCGCAAATATAACTTATGAAAGCCATAAAAATGTAGAAGAGAGATGTAGCCTAGGAATTCCGTGCCTATGTTCGGTCCGTCTAGCCTGAGTTTTCACCCTTCTAATTTATTACAATCTTCACCACACAAGAAGGAACATAAATATGGTTGGTTAAAACAGGGAAGCACCGGAAAACACGACACAAAACAGTAGAACGAATGAATTCCCGCGTGAAAATAAAACACGATTAAACGATTGTAAGGACACGACCAATAATACAGTACCGGTCCTGTACGCGTAGAAACTGAGTTATTCAATGACTCAGTCCACAGTGGATGCACCCTGCGGAGAAAGTACACGATGATTACACATTTAATCCAGTGTAAAACACATGAGTGGATCGTTCCACTTTAATCATTTAAAAATAACGCCCAATACAATGCTTATCTTTAATAGAAATTTTAACGGCTTGTTTATTTGCTCAAATGAGCTTCATGAACATGTATATTCAGTTGTGAAATAAATATTCAATTAATGAAATCATTGAAATCTAGTTAATAAGATAGCACAAATTCAAGAAGGAACCAATTCACGCTTTAAATTAGCAAAATATATGCGAAGGCCAGAGAACTCATATAAGTCACGTGATCTAGGGCTGATTAGTAAAAGATTACGTCGCCCCGTTTTCCCGATTAAAGGAAAAGAGGCAGAGAAGATTATGGAGAAATATGCATGGCAAAGTAAAGAAATTAGATAGTACTGACATTTATTTGCATTATTTCGTGTTCCCTTTTCTTTCAGAAAAATCTATGCAATTTTAGTTAATATTCGGGAAATTTTGCAAATGAGATGTTTTAATCAATAATATGTACGTATATATAAATTTAAAGGTGCACATGTTATTAACGTTAGTACGTTTCAAGCCCAGTTGAATTGATTAAAACCTTATAAATAACATAATGCGTGAATTAAGGCGTCAAAAATATGAAGTTAACTTTCTCAAAAAGTATGCTTCAGTATATTGACAGCTGATCTAGATAAGTGAATCAATTGGTTATTGGCTTGACCTTCAAATGTTAATCTTAAGGAAAAAGCCCTTATCGTCACTTAGTGTTCAGGTAATTCAATGGTTAACGTGCAAGCCAGGACTCATGGGTTCGATGATTATTTGAGTTCACCCAGTATGCAGAATTACAGAATGGTTACGCCAGACGATTAAATTATATTTATAATTCAATATTTTTAGGAGTACAGCTCCATGGCGTTACCCTTCTGCCCAAGAATTTCGCTGAAAACCCTTTCCTAAGTGCACTTGGGGGTTAGTTATCATCATGTTATTGAAACGACCACGGAAAAGCAACTTGAAATTAAAGATATTAACATTTGAGATTGACTGCTAAATAATTCTTTTAAAGTACTGAAATATAAATATGGCAGTAATTTTCTTTACCAAATTCAAATTTGGTAAAAACCAATGATTTTAAAATTCCGCAGACACTACTCGTCTCTGCCTTTCCTGAATATCACACCTAATTTAGAATATCAGCTTTAGAAAATCTCAAACCTGACCTTTTACGATTTGTAAAGTCCGATATCCCACCTCATCCAGATAGAGATGGAAGAGGAAACATACTCAATTCAATTGAGCATTAAACGAACTTTAATTATGCCCTTGAAATCTACAAGGACTAAATGCTATTTTCTCAAGGGGAAATATTTATTACTGTATTTTTCTCACATTTTATAATATTTCCGCCTTGACACCTTTCCATAGAAGTCGCACCTTCTTCATCGAACTTCTTCGGGTTCGTCTGAAACCCTTTAGATGCATCGATCTTTTTTTCTGGCGAGCTGTTCCTTTTCAGGAATGCATTCAGATGATTCATTCAGCTTCAATCTACTTCTCTGTCCCATTAGTAATTCCAGTGCTCTGAACAGCACTGCGCATTCACCTTCGGTTTCGAAGGAATACCATCAGTTTCCATTTGTTTAACATAGTTCACTTTCAATTCCAGTTTCAATTCACTGACTCTAGCAAGAATTAGTTCAGCATGCTGTTTCCTTTGTCTTCCCTTCTTTCTGTTCGATTTTATTATAAATTCATTTAGATTTTCATTCCGCTACATATCTTTCTTTGAACTGCTATTGGCTCTATCAGTTACTGATTGACAGTCGATATAACCTTCCGGGTGAAATTCTTCTTCCTAACTTCTGATTTAGTCAGGGACACTGTTTCCTTATGTCCTCGCTTGCCTCACAAATTGAAAATATGACATTTGCATGGGCAAAATGCAAATCATTACAAAGCCAGGCACATTTTCATTAGAAATTTTTGTCAATTCGGTTCACATAAATGTGTTCACCAGATAAATGTTCGATCATTCCACTGGAATATTTGTTGTCCAAATTCATATATTAATTAACAAAGTCTTCTAAGGTGAATTCATCACTTCATCGATTGTTCTGAAGATTTGATAACAAACAGATTTACAAAGTTATCGAAGACCACCCAAAAAAGGAGACACTTGAAATGACCTTTCGAAATGAGAGAAAAATCGGGGATCAAAACATGCCCTCAAACAACAAGCACAATTCATCTAGTCTCCATCATGCTTTTCGGAGAGAGACATTTAGAGCAGTTTCGAAGTTCGGAAGACCTTTCACCAAACAATTGAAATAGAATCAAGACTGTCTCATCAAAAGTAATATCTGAAATTGTTTTAGAACGGTCGAAACATGTAAGCCTTTCCCACTCAGCAGCCCCCAACCTCCATAATAATTGACTGACTTTTTCTTCATTTGGGACATGGGCGAGATCGTTTAAGGAAACATCTCCACATTTTCCAAACCAGTTAAGAAAAATTTGATCTGCTTCAAGTTCATAGTGAAACTCACCGATTTGGTGAACCAGGGATTCTGCATATAGTTGGAGAGAGGAAATATACAAATTTTCAGTTTCCATTTTCATGATTTTGTAAAACTTTTAAGCAGCATCATAAGATCTTGCTGTTTCTTCAGCATTAATTCACTTCGTTCTTGCTCTTTCATCAGGATAGGTTCGAATTCTTCCGCATTCAATGTCATTTTCTGGATAAATAATCAAATTTTGGGTTCATCAAATTTTACGATCTACAAGCCGATATCCCATTTTCTAGGTGAAGAAGAGAACACTAGAAAGTCAGCCACAATACATATATATATATATATATATATATATCGGACGGGAATAAAAAATGTTTTTTTTTCCCAAGGGAAAAATTTAATTTAAAATTTTCCTCGATTCAAAGTAATAATTCCGCCTTGACATGAACGAATTTATTCATATTACCCACTCTCATTTTTCATTAGGTACGTGCATTTAATTTCAATTGTCTTGAAAATAATTAAAATGATTTAACTGATTTTTTGCAAATTGTATAGTTTTCAGCAGAAGATTTGGCAGAATAAGCAAATTCCTGAATATTGAATGCTTGAGCAAACCACTACAAGAAGACGCAAGTAAAGCACTTTGAATGGAGAAATGTAAAGGCTAAAAGTCCATAAAAGTGCATTTCCTTAAAGTTATTAACATCGTAATCAGAGAAAGCAAGAAAATTTTCCCGTCTTGTTCTCTTTCTGAATGCCTGAAAGGTCTCCAGAGGGATAAAACTGAAATCAAATATGCATCTGCCAGAATCTTCTAAAATGAAGACGCAGAGTTAGAAGGAGAAAACAAGCGTTTTTAATATTGGCTGAATCGACTGAATTAGCAGAAATGGAAACTCAACTGCCTCCCACGATCTTCGCCAGTATTTTATTATTCCACATGTTTCCCTCTAGGAAGGGAATATGGAGAGAATCACACCAAAGAGTAATTAATTTTTGTAGTGTTTTCTTTTGATCTCCTTCAGTCATAACCACATGACATCTGCTGTCATTTGAGCAATTGTTTAATTAAGTTAGTAAACTGATTTGCTGACTTTATCTTACAAGATGGAGGAATGAAGTTATTTTTCTTCAAAATGCCCTTTAATGTTATGACATAAAACGGAGAAGCAGGAACAGGTAACAGGTAATTACTTCAAATAATTAAAATGCCTCATTAAACGGTTCCAAAGTCTTCCTTGGTAGACGAATGTAAATTAAAACGGTCAATAAAGTCGCGAATTCCAACTTATTAAAATTACCATATGATAAGAGGTCAATTCTAATTGTTAAATGAAAATATATGATAAGAAAGAGAGGACTATTGATTAAACAGCCTTCCACTTACCCTCTCCAGAAGTCCAAGAGTCTGCTTTAGAGCTCCTTCGGGACGTCCAAATGGGAAGTAGTAGCGGAATTCTGTGATCTGTTTCTCCAGAAGGGCAGACAACCTCGCTCGAATATCGTAGAACATTTCCCTTTCGTCGACGAGCACTGTTCGAATTGAACTGTCTTGCCTATTAAGAGAACATAATACTAATACTACTCCGCTAACCAATTTAATCTTCAGAGGTTCGATATTAATCCAGTTTTTTCATAATCTGAAGAAAACCTGGCCTAGTACTGCCAGAAGTCACCGAAAGTTTCGAAAACCATAATTCGCAAACAGGAAAAATGTTCTGATCTCTGTTTGGTAAACACAAAAATTCTTAAAGCTATTTAGATTTTTCCAATAAAGACCTTTTATACGACACCTTTAAAGATACCTGCTTATTTGTTATCTGAAAGCTATCCATTAGCCTTATTAAATCATAACCCAAGTACCTTATTAAAATAGATCAGACTGAATAAGCATTAAATAATGATCAAGCTCTCTGTGAGAGCATCATATTCAACACAATATCTAGAAAAATCGACTACTTGAAGGTCACTGACAATCATGACTCAAGACCACAGAGTTCGTGTTTTATCACGCTCTTTAAGCCATAGGAGATCCCGATATCATAACAGTTAGTCTGGGTAAAACCCTTATGAGTCCAACAGTTGGGTTACCTTCAGTTTTTAATTATTTGTCGATGTCTTTGCTTCTATAAAAACATCGTTTTCAAATCAGTTGATGACACGTCTTCTTGCGGCGTCAATATTTGAAGCAGCTAAGCTATAGCGGTGACCAAGCCTTATACCAAAAAATCAATTCCTATTCTCTGAATATTAGCCAAAAGAACCTGTTAGGGATCCGACAAAACAATGATCATAGTTGCCGTGTTTATGTTTTGTTAGGGAATAATCAATTCCCACAGGTTTTCTCAAAGTCGCCCGCCGATCCTATTGATATGCGTAAGCAAATCGCCTCTGACACCTTGACAGTTATGTGGGACAAAACTGTTATTCGTCTGGCGACGTTTTGATAACTGGATACCACTAGCTTGTATTCCTATATAATGACTTAGTTTGACTAATAAGCTGCAATTTTTCGTTCCTTCTCCGAGGCTGAATAACTGTTAACTGGCGGTGTCTGACGTGTAGCTATGTTATAGCCGGAGAACTAGATCTCCTAGCCATTGATCAGTTAGAATTAGAATTTAAAAAATTAAACGAATAAATAGTTATTTTGCGCTAGAGAATATTTAAAACGGCGAATTGCATTCAAATATCCCAATGAAAGTAAAGTCGAGAACACATGAGACCGTTTTGATTGTGTGAAAATTAACGTGACAGAGAGAAATGGAGAAAAATAAAATGCAGGAGGCTTTTAAACCATGAGGCATATGAGTTAACCGGGAGAGAAAGAGAGTAAAAGCAAACTATTAAAAGTCTACTTTTTATTTTGCAGCCCATCTGACATTTAGTTCATGTGAATTCAGTTTATTCCCGCTGAGTTCTAAAAATTTAACTAGTGGGCTAACTTAATTAAGGCTAAAATTTCAATGAAATGAAGTTGATTCCGAAATTAAACTAGCATAGCTATAGTTGAAGCAAGGCAAGAAAACATGGATCTGGAGCAGCAAGGTCACTTATTTAAACACTGTATTAAGGATATGGCTAGAATATCAGTGGAGTCGCCTATGAAAATCAAGGATGACCTTGCAATAATTGTGGGATTCTTATCTTTTGGCCTCATTTCTCGGGTGCCTTTCAAAAAGTCACATTCATGAAATTATCGGTTAGCAATTGTAAATCAGGAAAGACAATCGAATGCATTTAGAGCTATGCATGATCTGAGACTATAAAGAGAACGGAATTAAAATCCTACAGAATTCCTTAGAGGTTTACATGTTTAGCAACGAAAAAGTGTTTTCCTTTCATATTCCATTTTAAATATGAACATAATTAATAAGCAAATACTTTTATCTTAAAATGGGAATTTACTTCCCAATTATCTTGAGTTTCTTCAGTAGCCTCCAATATTATGGCTGTATTAGTGGCAATTAAAATGAATTAAAGGTTTGTGAAGCGCAATCAAAATAAGCCGTTATTAATAAAGGAGAGGAGTTAATAATATGAGCATAAAATCAATTAGATATAAGAAAGGTATAAATGGAGGTCAACAGGCACGACAAATACAAGGGTGAAAGGAAGTGATTATCTTGCTACAATGTTCATAGTCCTCTCACTCAGCTTGGGACATGAAGACGATTAAATTTCGGAATGCTAGCTTCTTTGTGTTTACGTGCGTGCTTTCGTTTGGGCTGTCACGGTCCCAAACCTACTTCCAAATCTTCAATAGCACCGTTCTTGGTGGCTTACCAATCCATTATTCATACTCTCTCCTGACTCATATTGAGTATGAACTCACAAATGGATTATTCTCGTGTGATTTTGACTGTTTACTTCCACATTATCTGTTCACATGTGCTTCGATTCCGTTCCAACTATCACACTTTCTTGCTTTTTCACCTAAATGTCAATTTGTTTATTCCCCCATTCCCATTAAAATGACTCACCCTCCTGGTATATAACGTTTATGTAGTTTTTCACAATGAAAATTGGCTGCATTCGGTTCAGATTGTACTCTCGGTCTCTACTAACCATTTACGATTAAGGCATATAGAAAATGTCAGTGTTAAATCGTCATTGAAACTCTTATATCAATCGCTTCATATATGCAGTATTGATTTGCATTGGCACATGTTTTAGCTTTCTGTGATACAGTAGTAATAAATTTAGTACATATAATTTTGATAATAAAATAGGAGTGGTATGTCACTTCTATGTCACTTAAACACACTTAACGAATTGAATAGTTTAATCCATTTCAATGGGCTTAACTGATTCAGATCGTGAAATATATTGACCTGTATTATCAGATAAGAAATTATTATCTCTGAATGGCTTAAACTTTGAGATAAACGTGAACTTTTATTTTGAACCTTTTTAAAATTAAATTTAAAATTCATTTCATAGAATTACCGGGCGTAGGGACAAGAAACGCAAGATAGACATTGTCAATAAATAATGAATGAAGTCAGGAATTTAAATAGAGTTCAATAAATTAGATAAAAGAAATGCGACAGAAAAAAAAATGAATGGGTCAAAGGTGTCAATTTTGGTAAAATTGAACCAGCTGTAAGGATTAAAGTTGTAATTCGAATTAAATTGACATGAACTTTTTAATCCAGTAAAATTCACCAAATACTAACGTTAATCTATTAGAATATTAAAAGGCAGACTGTTATAGCTCCATTTCTCCCAGTAACTTAAAGTGTTAGAACTGTCCTTTTCTTTATATAAAAAACTATACATAATCAAATGAACTTGTTTTGAAATTAGTTAGAAGTGCCGCGGCCCAAGGCTGGCGCTT
This sequence comes from Hymenolepis diminuta, assembly GCA_900708905.1. Lineage (NCBI taxonomy): Eukaryota > Metazoa > Platyhelminthes > Cestoda > Cyclophyllidea > Hymenolepididae > Hymenolepis > Hymenolepis diminuta. The sequence continues at coordinate 2,879,731 of CAADRB010000005.1, read as the reverse complement.
CACTGGAATGTTTACGGTATTAAGTTGTAAAATGCAAAGCCTGGGATAGCTTAATCTCACAATTCAGAACAGGTAAATTTTCAGCCCTGTCGAACTCAAAGACAGAAAGCGAAGAACAACTGAATACGTCTATCCAAGTTAGGTACAAGCAGGACAGATGATTTTTGGGGATTGTTTCAACTGGTTTTAATTGACAAGTAATAAAGCGAAGGAGATTTTCTGGGATTACTTTCTGTGTTCTAAATTTAGCAGTTGAAGAACCCACCGCAAATATATGGTGAACAACACAGCATATGATTAATAATAATAAAACTATGATTTGAGTAAGACGCACCGACCCCTGAATAGCGAAGCAATGCAAAATCTAATATGTCGACTTTAATCGGGTAATGTTAAAATCGGAAATACCATGTCTTAGAGGTACATAAAAATCTGGTAAATAAACTTACGCGTTGCCGAAAATGTGCCTCGCACAAAATGCATATGAATAATGTACCAGCGCCGGATCGATCATGACACCCCTCTCAGCTCTATCAAGTAGATCAGCCAGATAGCAGAGATGCCTATGGCATCCTCGAACACCATATCGAGCACAGTACTCATCCAGTACGAGCATTTGAGAAGGTGAGAACCAACCGAGGGAGACAAATTGATCTTGCATACGGAATTCAAGGCAGGAAGATTGAAGGAGTCGAAAGAGATCTGCATGAGGCTTTCGCCAGGGTTCCACACTCACAAACTTCTCCATGCCGTGCTTTCGGGCGAGATCGATGCCTAAGATTCAAATTGAAACCAACTTAACTTACAAAAAACACATTTTTAATGATAAAAGTGGTGAAATTTCAGCTTTCTTCGCTAAATGAATTTGCGCCCGAGAAAAGATTTGCAGTTAAGTATAAACCGAACCGATCGAGAGTTGATTTTTAAAATTGTGAGGTACAATTAGCTCTAAAGTGCACTTCGTTTAATACTGTAAGAAACATTTATCAGGCTCATCAAATCTAGTATGTTTCATTTATTAAGCCGAGGATTATATTAACTTGTATGGCACTAACCACGTTGCTCCTGGGAAATTGGAAATGTGTGAAGCTAGCAACATCGTCAGCCAACGGAGAAGTCCTCGCCACGGATGTACAGTAGACTTAGAACCTGAAGTATATTCAACTATAATGAAATATTACTGCAGACGAAGTAACCATTCCGGGAAGATGGCTACCCCCTCCCACTCTCTAACCCTTTTATATTTCTTTGTCTACCTTTCTTTCCTACTGCCATTTGGACCTCACTTTTTACCTCACCTAGATGTACGTCATATTTACTAAAGTTAGGATGTGAGGGGAATTTACTTTCGACAAGTATCTGTCACCAGCCCGCCTCTATTATTCTTACTGATTCTGCAAATTGTGGAACCTTCTGTTGACGAACTATTCTTCGCACTCTAAAGTATATTCGTTAATTCATATCTGTTTTATCATATTTCAATATCATTACCCTCTGCAAAGCCAAAGAATTCATAAATTTCCGTCCTAGGAATGCATCTAAACTCGAATTACAGTAAGTAATGCACTAATAGACAAAGATTGGGGAATTGAGTAAAAGTTGAGAAAGTGTCCGGATATCAAAAGTGCCTTTCTTCATTCGAATTTAGAATTTTGGCTGTGCACTATTTACTCATTGTATTCAATAAGTATATAGTGTTGCGTAGTTCAGTACCCCTAATTTGATTCCTGGACTTTCTTAGTAAACTCTACTTGTTTATTGAATGTAGTTATATATATATATATATGGCAAAAATAACAGGTTGCTATTAGTTTGCATGGTATTAACATGGCAGAGCTCGCCAGAGCTTACATAAGGTGAGCTGGTTCTGTATTAACGCTTTAAATATTCAATTGTGTTAGACATATCAGCCATCAAACAAAATTTTGCATAAATAATAAATCTGGCTCACTTTTACTTGATTTTGACGGTAGATTACAGTCAGATTAGAAATCTTATCTCAAGATTATTTAAAAGTTTGCCAGATGAAAGAGCGCAATTTTTGATTTGCTAATAGCGTTAATTCTCAAAACCAGTTTGTAAGGCTCTTCCATCACTCGCTTCGAGTATAAGAGTTGAATAGTGAAGCCCTCCTGAAATGAAAATCGTATTCTACAAACCCTTTGAGGTTGTTCATTCTACTCAATGGATGTGTATCAGTGAGTACCAATGGAACCCGTGATCTCCAACTTTGCAGAAGACCACATTAACCTCTGCACCATTGACAAATAACTTAAGAGATCTACCACCTATAATCTATCTCCATGTAGATTTAAAATATTGCATATGTGATTTTAACCGTTTATTGACATTGATAGGAAGTCGTTCCATGTTTGGAATTTTTACAGAAGGTGGCTGTAGATTTTGAGGGGCTCGGGGGTAAATATAACAAGCCAATTAATCATCTACTCTGAAAATCCTTAACATAACAATTTTACGATTATTATCTCAGAACATTTTCTGAAGTGTAATTGTCTTCTCGGAAAATTCACATGAAAGGATGGTTTTATGATCACCGCGTTACGATCTCGCGGAATATTTATACTGTTGTTGTGTAAAATCTAGATCTACATTGTCTGTACATTCTTGTCTGTTTTTTTTTGTCTGAAAAAAACAGGGATGCAGTGCCGAATGAACAACAGATAATTGGAAAAGAGTCGGTCGTTTTGGATAAACTCAAGAGTAATACGGAACTACATGGGTATATTGACGTCTGCCTAGCATTTTACATATTCAAAAGGATTTTCGTGAACAATAAAAATTATATCTTGTCGATATGATAAAAATCGTTTTGGTTCATGCTAATAATAACAGCTCAACGGTGAGTGCGTAGATCTACATCAACTTTTCCATCGATATTTTGATTGCAATATCTTAAACCCTTTAAAAGAACAGTGTCTTTCACTAGATTTACCTCTGTGAGTAAACTATCATTGTGAATTTCAAATCACTTGCACTATATCAGAAAACGATAACAAAAATTGCATCTCGATTATTTCCTCACGCATTCCATCGCATCATTACAGAATTATTGAAAATCTATCAGCGACTTAAAAGTTTATTATAGTAGTATCTCTCAAATTTTCTTACCTCCTTTTGCTGACGCAGCACTTGTACTGGAGGCAGCAGTAGCCGTAGCTGCATCAGAGGTTGGAGCAGATTGCTGTACTGGTGGGGTAGGTTTGTGAGTCTGACCAGTCGCCCGGTAAATTGCCTGAACCCACAGTTGCCTCTCATTCTCGTCATCTGTTGCGAAGTACATACTGTCACCCTCTTTCACCAAGTTGAAGAAATGTTGTCCACCACCCAAACTGACCAGATCTGAGAAAAAATAGAAATTTAGCTTCACTAAGTCAGATTGAAGTATTTAATCTTAAAACTTAGTTTTGTGGTTGGCAAATATGTTTAAACTAATATTTTAAAGAACTGATAGTGTTAGGAACCACAATTAAATACCTTCGGTACTCTCCAGCGAAACTCACATGTTTCATCCTTCGAGCATGTTTTATCGTTAACGCAATCTCGCCACTGCTGCGACTATTGTTTAACCTCGCAGCCACTAATCCAAAGGCATTTCTTAATCGGAGGAACCGTAGAGTGAGCTACATAGCCTTTGTATTTCTCATTAGCAATCTGAACTACTGTTAGCCCCACATTATACCAGTGGATACTTCAAGTCTGGGAAATTCTATTCTCTCCCAGAGGCTAAAAGATACACTGGCGGCTCCCTGATAAGCTCTTATTTTGGCAACGAATCTATATGCTAGTTTCAAATAATACTAAATATTCACGATTATTTCGAAAACTTGTTATGGGTTGAAAGTCTCTCTTAAAAACCAACCAAATAAATAGACAGCCCTGAATTTTTATTGGAATGCATATTTAATCAGTTTTGTATATTAATTTACAACGTTATGATTTTAATGTGTGCCTACGTCAAATCACGTGCTTGCGAACCCGTTTTTACACTCAAAATCATGGTCAGGTGTTTAAAAAGCGTCTTTTCAAAGGAGCTTGCAATTTCATTAAGAAAATAAAATTGACATTACCCTCTCCATCGGATACAGGTCAAATGTGATATGAAGACAGATATTTAGATAAGGATGGAAAGAGGAAGCAATATTATATAAGTAAAGCTGTCAACATTATTTTCTAGAAAATGACTCTTTCAAAACAAGGCAAATCTTTTTCATAACTGAAGTTTTTCCTTGAGGATACAAGTTGACAACTTTCTGACTCAAACATTAGATGGTTGAGAATTAAGAGGAAACCACGGATGTCTTAGTAGAAATACAATTAAGCTCCTTTTATTTAAAGTGGCATCAAACAAACGAAGAATTAGGAAAAAACGCCGACATTTCGTGCTTGATCGTCTTGGTTGTGTAATTGAAATGACTTACCAGGAAATTAAAATCTTATTACTAAAAATCTGTCTTTTTGTCTATCCGAATAGGGAACCTATCAATTAACTCTAAGTTCCTTGTTTTGGAAATATGTACAGAGGAAAAACACCATTCTGAATTGATTAAGATCAAATGAAGACGGATTCAGAAACTTGTCCCATTTTGGAGACATCTCCACTACTTAGGTGTAAAAAATATTACGGTTATTTAAGGATTTATTTTTTAATGAATAGAACAAATAAGTTAATTAAAGTGTGGCCACATATCTTTTACCACTTATCTCACTCACCGGGTTGAGGTTCACAGTAATCCACAGTATATCCATCAAGCGGCATAATTTCAAGCGGTTCAGATTTCCGCTCTTTGTAGGATGCCATAATGAACGTGTACTGTGAAACCTAAATAAATTTCAGAAAAACATATTCAATTATATATTTATGCGAAAGCTATAATTCAGTAATAAATGAATGTACTATCAAAAGGAATTCCCTATCAAGGATTTCTAGTTTTGTTGATGATGGATATATCCCAGGATAATATCGGCAAAATATTTTTTTATGGAAGCAGACATCAAGCCCTCTAATTAGTTTTTCTTAGCAAACTTACATCCTTCCTGGATTAAGAGGTCGAACTTTTTATTAGAAAAACTCGAGGTACATCCTGAATTGTTTATTTATCTCTAGAGTAACGAAATTTGGGAATTTCGAGTGAACGGCACTGAAAGAATTCCTTAAAAATTAACTCTTAGAATGTGTGAGAATGAGGAATACTTTTGCATTTTGATATTTTCTATGCTTAGCTACAACTCTGTGAGTTTATTGTTTCCTTTTTCTACATAATTCATTAAGAGCAAGCACCACATTGATCTCTCAGAGACTTCTCACCTGAATGAGACAGATATAGCGTTTTCGCCATTTCTTGAAGGCATTGCGACCAACAGCGTAGCAGTAGCCACAGTATTTCAGATTGTTAGGTTTGTCCATCCGAATTGTGAGCTGAATTCGTAAATCATCCGGGCAATTCCGTGAGGTTTGCATTTTGTACCATTCTGGCGCACGACTACCGGTACAAGTTGGATTGATTACGACCTTAAATATTCAATATTAGATTTTTGTATTATTTTCACACCACAAAATTTTATACATTTTTAACCAAAATAAACCCCTTTCGGCTGGTCAGTTATTGCTGACTGATTGTTTAAACTATTACGTACTGATGTACCCGCAATATTCGGGCTGTCAGTGTCGGACCACAAGATACACCCCTTGAGCATTGTTGACTTCTCCTTGCTATTGAGGTTGTATAGTCTGTCTGACTAATTAGTTGTAATTAATACAGTATAGTAAGATATGATCTAAAAAAGACGTTTCTCTCTGGAGTCTTCCAGTTTCCAATAGAATTATATTGTTTACAGTTAATTCTATATATTCTGAAATGGGTAGATTGTTACCCATAGTTAAGAGGTTTCGAGATGGGTTTTCAGCCACCCTTCTTCTTTGATTGGTAGTTCATTACTGTGAAAATCCTAGGTAGTATTAGAAATCATTAAAATTAACGGTGCTATGTGTCATGACTTGAGGCCAAACAAACGTCATCGGATATCACTTGCACGATAAATCACTATATTTAAACAAAAATTAAACTAAAACTTGCTCTTGATAGACTTCAAGAATTAATTAGTAAGGGTACTAAGAATGAATAAAATATCATTTAAATGTACACACGAATTACTATTTTCTGATTGGTTACAGAGATATCCGGTAATAAGAAATAAAGAGAATAAGAAAGAAGTTTAAATATTTTCAATAGGATTTGATCGAAGATTTCTTTTCTGTTAATGTCGGCAGTTAAAAGCAAACTAGGACTCAAAAAAAAATATTTTTTTAAATATTATAGGTAAAACCTAAGTGGATAAACGAAGTTCATGATAGCGAACCGAACTGAAATATTTTGTACATTATACAGATGGCTCGTATTACTTCCCCTCTAAAGTAATATTAATAAATTTTATTTTGGGAAAATTTATATAAATAACCAGCTCTAATTCCCGCTGTTACATAGCTTTAATACCCTAGGAAATCTCAAAACTTCGGCAACAGTTCATTAATCTGGCAAATCGGCAAGACTCAATAAAAATAATGAAAATAAGAGAAGATAATGGAAATAAAAAGGACCATTTAAATCCTCTTATTATTTTCTGTTCATTAACAGTTATTTCCGATTTCTCATAAGCAGTTTTTTACAAATTATTTAATGTTTTGATTCAGTAAAACAACGTCAATGAAAATCTGCAAGATGGTTCTTGGGCCTAAAACTACTATTTTATGCTAGAGGCGAAGGAGGTGAAAAAGTACGCCCTCAAGGGACTCGATGTGGAACAGTTTTCTCCGACCTTTCCTCCTCTTGTAAAAAAGAAGAAGCAGCAAGCAACCGGAAAAAAACTAGGCATTACGGGAAATCTAAAACGGTTTCAGCCTTATTATATGAATTATTCCTCGTTACCTGTTAAAATGAAATTCTAATTTTGCAGTCGTATGAGTGAACGGGGCTTTCAAAGTATTAAAAAGCCAAATCAGCTCCGAAACTGATTTTCTTAAAGTTCAACGAAAGAAGTTAAAACTACGTAATTTTAAGATTTCATGTTCACTCCAGTTTTGAAGATATCAATGCTTCAACCGTGGGTTCTCTTTGATTGTATTTGCATGTGGTCTGTTATGTGTGATTCAATAGATAGATACGCAGGTCTATGTAAGCATACGTCGCTGAATTTATAGCAGCGGCACATCACAAAGATCTAAGGTCAGTTGTTCGAATACAAAATTTATAAAGGGCAGATAAAGAAGTGCCTGCTCAGATCGGTGCAGAGAATGTCAATGCTTGTTATGTGAAATTCTAGGTCACGAGATCTTCAATTATGTCCTAAGCGGTCTAAGACATTATAGCCGAAAGCTTTTTTACAATACAGCTTAAAAACATATTATGCATATCCTTCTAATGTTACTAAATAACAATTAAGTTATTTGATTTATAAATTGGAAATTACTCTCCAATCGCCTTGTACGTAATTTGAATTTACCTCTCTCTTATGATAATGTCTTCCGCGTGTTTCAACCTCTTTTCAAACCCAAGAAATATATCCACCTCTATTTTTAACTAGATTTCTCCAATTTTGTATTTCGTTTTAAATTGTTACATTTTTGCACTTAATTTTTAACATCAAAGCGCAATCATTTTCCATATTGCGGCTTTCTGTATTTATAATTTTGATAGAATTGATCTTTCATTACAGCTATCTAGGGGTGCTTCTTATGCTCATCATTAATTAAAATTAACAAAGTGAAAAAATTTTAGCTGTGAAATTGAAACGTGTGGAAATTGGAAAGAGGGAGGAGACTTTACATATCCCACTTCTATTCGTGAGATATTTCACGCCTGGGAGGCAATGAAATTTTGCTCTCTTTTCGTTATATACGGGGATGCGGACAGAAACAACTCAAGTATCAGGGAGTGTGTTTATTTAAAATTTAGGAAAAGTCTTATTTAATAAAATTTTAAATAGCCGAACATTATCTTAATGCATCGCATTCAGCGCTTTGAATAATATAATATTTAAATAGCACTTCAAAATCAATCTCGGTGGAAAAAAAGTAAAAATTTTGAAATAATAGCAGAAAATGGCCCTTTGAAAGGTGCAATGGCATAATTATTAAAACAAAGACGAAAGTTCAGAAAAACTCTTTTCAGAGCAGCTGATACTTTAACGTAATGTCCTTGAAATCTTACAACTGAAAATGAGAAAGTTCAAATCTGCACACAGAGTTAACTGAGGAACCTACAGATACATAAAAGCAAATGTAGGGCGATAAGATAGGCAAATTTGAATGGTAAATCGCACAAAGTGATCCGTTTTTCACAAAAAAAAGCCATAAATACAGTCGGAATATGTCCATAAAAGGACATTTATCTGCGGGGAACCCCGATATGATCGACTCTTCACAGATTATCAGATTTGAGATGAGAAACCCAAACTCAGAGACGGCCAGTCAACTCAGACTTATTACGGGCAACAAATTAAATATGCGATGGAAATTGATACCGAGAATGTAGACAACTTGCTGAATGCAGAGGATTCTCCTGATTCCCTAATTATTTCAAACTCCTACACGCATTGCCCCAAAAAACTCTCATCTTTCATACTAGTTGCTTGGATATTTTTTATAGCAAACGTTGTAAAATTATTTTACTTTGTCAAAGATAGTAAAATTACATTAACTAAATGACCTTGTCAAAAGTAGTGTTTTTTGTTCAGTCCTAGTTTGGTATATTATTCGTTCAACAATGTGGAATAAGAATATTCAAAATAACAACATACCCGTCCGAGTTCTTTACCAGCCTCCAGGCTCAGTAATCCAGATGCTTCAGCATAGAGCTTCACTTTGACTTGAGGAAGTGGATGTGAAGTCGTAAAATCTCCTTGAGTTCCCCAACTACCAAAAAGAATAGTATGTTGAATGGGTTTAAGAAAGTCAGTTTTTAAGGCGTATATCGTGTTAATGTCACTCCTCATTTTATAATTTAAGAGTAGTTAGCTGTATTGCTGAATATCTTGTACTCGAATCAAAAAATAATTACCAATAAAAATTATTTCTTATTTTACAATTCCAAATTTATGCGGTGGTGAGAAGGATTGAAGATTGAATCGTTGTCCCCTCTCCCCCACCGTTCACCATGTTTCTGCGTTTTCATTGTGGGAGGTAGCTGTGTCTACCACAAGCGTATTGAGTAATCTATAAAAACGAATTTTTGTGGAATCCATCCTTAGCAGCTGTACACGACTCTTCACTCCACTAAGAACGATAGTACAACGTCACATGCACTTTTTTGCTTACAATAGACACCAATGAGACAGCAATCCTTTTAGCTTAATGGGTTTGGAAGTTCAATCTAATTTAATTTAAAACGATATATTTCACATCTCTACTGATTAGTTCGTCTTGAAAAAAAACATCTGGAGGTGGTGAGCGTCGAGCATTTAAATGTTGTATTTTTAAAATGTTTTACCTATAAATGTTACACTATGCATCATGTGATCTAGATGAATGATCCAGTAACCCAAATTCTAGGTGCATCTACCGACATCACCTTAGGGCGGTACATCAAACGGATTCAAATAAACCGCGTTCCTGTTCTGTCCCTGGATTAAGAAATCCATAGTGAAGTCCTTATGACTTTCCTAGTTTTTACGGAGAAAGGGGTGATTAACTAAAGGTATGAACAGTGTTCAGGTTGATCACATTAGCCTCAATTGGTGAGAATGATCATTAGTGACTGCCAAATAAGAGAACATTCGATAGAGATGCTGAGCTTATTTGTAATAAGTAGTATTAGGTCTGTTAATATAATTCATGAAACAACACGAAAAAGGTTGTAAATTTTAGGATTTATTTGAAATTTTGATTCGATATAAAGAGCTAGCATTTAAGGCAATGTTCTGGCATTTTCTCACCAATTTCAGGGGTAAGTGAGACTCAAAAATCTCTTTTTAGCAAAAGACTACGTTTTGTTTTCCCAGTGGTCTCTTGTTTATGCGGTTTCAGCATTCCAGTCAAATCCATCCAGTTTACAATCGATACTCCCTCACACGTATGACTTATTTATAGAAGAATCCAATTAATCTGCTTTCTTCTTCAATTTAATGGTCAAATGCTCTATTAAATACCTTTTTTTAAAAATCTGGCAAACGAATCATCTATAAATAAATAAACACGTGCCAAATTGTTTTTTTTTACAGTGAGCATTAACGAAATAAAATTCGTCTCACCATTTGGTTAATCTCCACAATAATGGAGACAGTAAAATTAACTAAATTACTTTAGATTTTGTACACAAAGTAACTGGAAATTGCAGAAAAATTATTTCTGATAATACAAATAATTAACGCTATTAATGGCGTCGTGGTCAGCGTGGACGTCTGCCAAATCAGAGATCAGAAGATCAATGTCCATCCATGCACATCCAGTGATGCGGATAATCAACTGTCCTAGTTAATTCTGGTCAATAGACGATGTGGTAAAATGTGAGTTTCTTATAAGACCGGCACAAGGATACTTTAGCTATGCTCAAGTCAAGCGATGGGAACGCTTCTCCTAATGAGATTGAGAAGCCCTTTTACGCTATTGCTATGAAGTATATCTTGTATCAAAATATAAAATACGTCGCGTATTAAACATGCTTATTCTGATGAATGATTTCTGTTAGAAATCATTAGTATTTACTGCTAATGTCCTGCCTACTGTAGAATAGGCCACCCTTTGTATAATCATGCATTACCATTCAATTAGAATATCGATCGAATATAGTAATATGTTTAGGGATGAGGATCAATTTTAACTTTTTTCAGTGATTGGTAGATAAGTAGATATCATTTTAATGAATTCAGTGGTCAGTCAATTATTAAAAATCACAAGAGTAGATTTCTTATCGTATAATGCTTTTTTATGGTATACATTTTAACAACATAAACTCCAAAGCCCATGTAGATCTGTTCAGATTAATAAACTCATATCCGTAGACTTGGGAGTGAAGTTGTGTGAGTCTACAACTTTGGATATCCCCAATTTGATGATTAATTTATACAGAGACTCGTAAATCAAAATTTTATTAAAATAAGGCGTAACAAATCAATTCAGATTAATCGTTTAGTGGTAATAAAGGTTCCCTAATTATCATATAAGTTGACCTGAAATTAAATTTTTTGAACACTGAAAATCACCCCTAGGTTTTCATAGTATAATAATTTATTTTTTGCGGTTATTATATTAATAAAAGTCCTGGAAACACTGATTAGAAAAGAGAGAATGTTATATTATATGACTCATTGAGGGATTTAGAGCTTCCGTAAACAATGGTCAGTCACTTCCGTCTTTCAACGTTGAGACACAGTGACATCTGAAGTTGCACTTTCTGTCAATTAATAATGCCCATAGAACTTCACCTTCGTCAGTGACATTTGAGACATGAAAATCCATTTAATAAAGAATTCGCAAAAGCTTTATACTTATACTAATCTGTGCGTTGAACATGCATCACTGTAATGTAAGATGTGGTGTACTGATGTGCGGTCTTCTCCGGTTTATCTACATCTGCATTTAGCTGTCTGTGCAAATTTATATGTACTACTCTTTCTGCTATCTGTTCTCAAAGAATACTAACAACCATACCTTAGCGACTATTCTCACTCCCATGTTTGTCTATTTTCGATTTAATATAGTCGCTCTTTCGTGTTGTGGAGGTATGCTGAAATGATATTTCCCTGTCATCGTCATGGATGGTCACGTCAAGACCAAATCGACTGCGGTCCATAGATTAATGCGTCATCCAGCCAATCAAAAAATATTTGTAGTCTTTTAAGTAATTTTCTTTACGATAAAGGTTAGTCATGAATGAATTCAATAGTGTGTCAAGTGGACCTATCATTTCAAAATAGCCCATAAAAATATATATTTCTTCACCAGCGCTTAGAAACTTGATTATTTTTATTTTCTGGATTGGGTAATATTATATCATACTCAAAAATAATGTTTAATTATAATGATAACTTAAATAAATCAGTTAACATTTTTGATATCCCAATTAACCGACAACAATACTTCGTTTGCGCTTAAAAGTACTTCTAGAAAGTAGTATTTTGCAATTTAATAGGAGATGGTCATAGAGAGGATTCCGCCTTTTATTTCATAGCTCACTGTTTATTCCATTCAGATTACTTATTAAATAAACGTAATAGAAATAAATAATTTTGATAAAATTTCAGTATAACACGTGTTAAATTAAATATTCTTCTTTCATGTTCACTGAGTGTGGTCTGATGTAGTTTTATTCCTGGATTAATTGAAGCGTGTATAAATTCAGCTCAAGGTTGTCCTCTACTTTCATCTTCTTAAAGGAAACCCATTCATGTGATATTAAAAATGAAAATTAAACGCGTTAGTAAAGATAGTTCTACTTTGTGTTTTATTATTGGGCGAAAATTATAATGCTAATTACAACTTACTGAGCTTTGCCCGCCTCAGCAAGATCCGTTTGTAGCCGCTCACCTCCTTCTACTTCCATCGTGCAGTAGACCATCTTAGTTGCTGGAAGGCGCTTGAGATTCTTCACTTGAACCACGACGATCTATAAAATGATAAAAGTTTGGACGTTAGAGTGGTCGTTTAAATCTTATGGGATATTAATATTTCAATTTTCCCGTTATAAATGACCCAACACAAAAGTCCTCTCACAAAATAAGTGTAGATGCTTAAGACTAGAATCAGAAATTTTCCGTCCTGTGAAGGCTTTTGATCAATACTCTTTACCAACATCGGCAAATTTATCTCTTAAAGAGACTGGTGATTAGCATCAATGATTTCATGGACACCTTAATTGATTTACCTATCTTCATATAGTAAAATGTGCTTCTATGAGATTTCATAGCGAATTGTACCATTAACCATGTCCAGTAGTTGTATTATGGTTTATAATAAACTGGAATACTTCTGATTATCTACCAACACTTGAGCATTTGACTATTTCCTTATGAAGGAATCTCTAACAATGCACTAACTTATTTAACCTACTACTGAGTAACTTTAACAGTCCTTTTCACATTAAAATAGAGTACTTTCCGTTAGCTCTTAAGTACAATTTTATCTACAGCCTTAAACAAACTTGCACCTCCATCTAACTCGTAGTTTGTATTCAATGTAAGCTCTCATAATATGTTCTACTTCACTGCACCTTTTTCCTAATCATTCATCCTTCGTGCTCTTTGCGAATTTTTCAGTTTACCACAATGCCGTCAGACTTACTCAAGGTTTTATGAAATCTAAAGCTTATTGCACGCAAATAATGCACAAATGTTCTTTCTGCTGACGATGTGGTCAACTTGTATGTCTACTAAACCACGGGTCACGAGACTTGTGACTTTCAGTAACATCGATTAATTCAGGTAGTATAATGTGAGCTAATTATAAGATTGGGTCCTCCTACTTTAAAATCCCACGACAACAACAGCCGGTGAATCATACCAGTATCTGATTGAAAAAACCCGTTGAAAGTACATGTTTTTAAAATTCAAATTTGCAAATGAATTTGAAGTTAAAATTTACACGTTCAGAATTCAAGGTCTCAATGAGGAGAAGGACAAATTTAAATCCCGTGATATATTGGGGTGGAGAGGTAGGCAGGAATGTATCTACTGCATCTTAACGTTATTTTCCCCATTCTTTCTCCCCAGTGAATAATATTTAATTCATTTTAGATGCGTGCATATTTGTCCGTCCATATTGCGTGCAGGAAGGAGTAGAAGGAAAATTTTCCACCATCCTCCATTATTAGCCAAGACAGATTTAAAGAAGAGATAAGACAAAAATCCCCCTTAGTTTAACTTATTTAATGTGCTCTCCTTACTTAATTGGAGAAAAGAAGGATAAGATGAAAATAAGTTTATTATACTTGTGGAGTGTGCAACACTACCAAGGCTGGCCAAAGAGACCTCACGTGCTACCGATCTCTTATCCAACAAGCACGGGCGCGAGTGTAGAGGCCTCCCAACCAATCAGTGATCAATATTCGTGCGGCGTAACGTAAAGTGTGTTCAATTACTAAGCATTCTTGCAATAAACTCTCTCCGCATGATACCTTCTGTGTTCTCGCTACTTTGGATGAAGTCCAGTTAATTTTGGGGCATTTTGAAAGAGGCTAATTGTACTTATCTGCAGCTAGTTGAACTTCTAAGAGAATTGGTAAGGTTTAGCCAAGAGTAAATTTGTCCGGTGTCCGCTACTTGCCCAATGACTTTCTGAATACAATATGGTGTCGTTAATACTATAAACACATTATTTAAAATTGATTTAAAAGTAATAAATTTAAATTAAATTTGCGAAATTTCTGAAAATAATTTCTAAAAATTTCTATGTGTAGAAATGAAAATGGGAGTCGTGCAGCTACGAATTCTTTAAACTTGCCCAATTTAAGATATTAGCTTTCTTCTGGCATCAGATAATCTAGAGCTGGATTGCGAAACAAGGGTATTCATTTCTTCATTCAAGAAAATCAATGTGACTGTCTCCCAATTTTCTCGAAAGATATTATTCAACAGAAACAAACTTTTCTCGTATCCTAAAGATATTAAGGACAAAGAGGCGCAAGTTGCAACTGCAGCTCCAGAGGTATCCTTACTTTTAAGAACGACATATTTTACCTTCCTCTTAATTTGATAACGGTAATGTATGTGAAGCTATACATCTTTATGTACAAACTGCATTTACCAACACTAACTTATCATTTTTTATCAAATGGATTTAACATAAGTACCAAGCATACTCTATTATGATGCATTCTCTAAAATACATTATATATAAATATATATACATTATATACATTTCCAGAATTACCTTTTATTCGCAATCTTCACGACAATACCTCGGTTTTTCGTCCACAAAGTTGGAGTGACGTCTTTTATGACCTTATGACACATGTCTAAACGCGCCCATCGATTACCCCCTTTCTATAATTGTTTCCTGCTCATCTTCTCTCTTCCTCTGCACGCTCCCCTTTCTATTTCTGTCACTCGTTTCAAGCTCTAACAAACTACTAACTCTTACTATCTTGTAAAGCTACAAAGCACCTTAACTCTTATCATCATGGATCAAATCAAGCCTCGCACCCATTTATATAGACACGTTTTAGTGAAAACGCCCTTATTAAATTTTATTAATTACAATGAAATCAGTACAAAGGCATTTGAAATTAACGAAAGTACTAGCATGCATCAAATGCCCACTGTGGATTACTTATCCGAATTAATTTTTCAGTTCAATTATTTTCGATACAGCTCACGTTCAGATTGTCAAAATTCAAATCTCTTTGGTCTCAATAATGACACGTGAGAATTAGCTGATAACCAATATTATTGGCGTTGCTAAGAGTTTATATTATAATGCATCATAGTGAACACTGATTAAATAACAAACCGAAATTTATACAGAAATAGAGCGCATTTATTTACCTAATCACTATTCTATGCTATTTGGAGTTTTCTTAAGTTATTAAGATTGCTAGTCTCTCTTAGACTGAAAGGCTTGAAATGGTGTATCAACTTGCTCATAATCAGCGTCTCAATTTTATCACTTAATCAACCAACTCTGAAAATTATAAACATTTACTATCTACTTAATAAGAAAATAGAAATATTTCGTTAATGCTAATGAATGTATGTTCAATTTTTCAAGAAGCCAACAAGTTGAATCCAAAACAAGGGCGATTCTTCCTCTTCCTCTCCTTGGGTCACCCTCTGAAATTTCATGCCGTATTTAAGCTCTTTCTCTGTTTCCAGCGTGCCCACTTTCTACCGATAAAAGGGAATAAAACCGAATTGTACATTATTTAAGCATATGATGGTATGTGATACTAGACAACTAGATTTTATCTGCGAAATTGGCAATGCCATTGTCAGACCCTGAATTTGCGATCCTTCATTTATATTTGAGATAATAATACAAAACAAATAAGCGAATAAAAATAGAGAATGAATACGCTTAATATGTGGCCTGGATCCAGGGATCATATTATCGTTACTGAAAAATAATATAAGTTCATATTATCTTATTAATATATAGGCAGAATATAAAATAAACCCAGCTATCTTACCTCAAGTATGAAATTCATTTGTGTGTCTACTTTACTGAGATTGAGTTCGGGACTTTCTTCTGCACTGTGATCCCGAAGGCTTGCGTTTATACTTTGATTCCTCCCATGTTTCTTAAATTTCTGGAAGCTTCCACCACCTTTGGTGACTGGAACTGATTCAAGACGGATCATCAACTCGTTCACCATGTTGCGGAGTTCTTCAATGTACAAAGTGTCCATGGATTTCATTGCTAGTCGAGGAATACTTCGAGTCTGCATGAAATAATGAAATAGCAAGCATCTCCACAAGGATCGAAATACGTACAAGAAGAAAAACATGTAAATTTTAAATGAAAAGTAGAACTTACCTTAGCCATCTCCTCAATGGTCGCTAATTGACCATCGAGTTCCCGCCTTACTTGAGCTGCTTGTTCATCAGCGTTGTCGAGCTAAAATAATCAAGTAGATCTGTGAAAGGCATTAGAATATAAATAGTGCTCAAAATAAAGTACACATTTTGTATTTGATCAAAGTAAGTGATTTTTCATTATCCGATTCAAAAAATACGAGTTGAGCAGAAGGGAGCAGAGCTTTAATAAGACATTTAAGAGGAGAAGGAAAAGATTTAACCTTTGAGAAAGATCCGTAATTGTCATTGCTACTCTCTCCCTGTTATTGAAAACTTGCTTGTTAGAGATTTTCGAATACAGTTAGGTAGCTTGGAAGACAATTTGGTGAAAAACGAAACGCATTTTTTAAAACCCAGAACAAAGAGCAGTTTTCATATGTTTTTACGTTTGTTTATTTCAGAATCTCATTGAAGTTTTCACATAGCATTATAATCCATGGTAGGACAACAGATTTTCATTATTAAGAAAGTAAATGAAATCCGATAACGATAGAGTCCAACAGAAAGTAAAGGAAATGGGACTGAAACGATGTTAAAAATGTTGAAAAATGACCGAAAGAGGCTTACTTCATTCGATATTTCCATTTGGATTATTTCTTTAATGGCTCTTTCGCCGCTTCAAGTTAGGAGATTCAAATGTGGCGATTTATACCCAAGATTACCAGACAAATTCTTGTCAACGGCATCCATTACTCATTGACTGATTGAGTAATATGGGTGATCGACCGTCACAGTAAATCGTTTTTTCTCCCTTTAAAGTTCGGGAAGTTAGAATGATATTAGCCTATCTGATTTTTAAACATTCTTATTTTCCTACAGCCGGGTAGAATGGACTGGTGAGAATTGCAATGGTGGATTAAACATAGGGGAACTCAATTTAAGTAACTTCCAAAATTTGCAACATTACCTATGTTTAAAAGATTGGCTGCAGAACCTTGGGATACTATAAAGCAATGATTTGCAATCTACGTGTTGTGATACAAATGAATTTAGTTAACTTCTGATTTTTGTAAAAATTCAACTAATAAAAATATATTTAACGTCAAAACTCAACTTACAAAAAAATGAATTTGGCAGACAGTTCTTATGTGCTTATTTGAAATTGAAATTATAAAACGGTGGTTGAAATAGAACCCCTAGATCACTGAACTAGGAAAAATTTTTAAAAAAATATGAAAAAAATTTTAATATTTTAGTTTCGATTAAAGAGACCGTCAATTCCCAGTCGATGAAAATAAATATGTTTTGTAAATGGGAATGCTCGATTTTTACCACATTTAAAACAGACCATTCCATTTCGAGATACATTCAGTAAGGATATTGCAGTAATTTAAGGTCCTGAAATGGCCGAATAAAACAACATAATTCAGGAGAGGACGTAAATCATCGGTAAATATGGAAAAATTTAAGTAAAACCCGCTACTGTTAAGATTCTATGAGCCCTCTATTCATTGGCATTATAATTGATAAACTAGTATAATAACAAATTCTCTTTTTTGCGCTACCGGATTTGAACTTACATGTAATAATTCCAACTATAAAGTTGCTCAACGAAACGAAATGAGAATTTTTCCAATAATATAACCTTCAGAATCACACATTACAAGCCAAAGGTGGAAAAGAATGGCAAATTACAGAAAAGGTAATCATGAGCTCCGAGCTGAGCTCTCTCTTCGATGCACTAGAAATTGAAAGTCATGCATCCAAATTTTTGTCTTCAAAAATAAATGGAACCATTAAATGAGGTTGCTCAAAGTCCCTTAATGATAAACTTGGAGTAACCGAC
>CAADRB010000005.1:2838478-2854690 GCA_900708905.1 Hymenolepis diminuta | reverse complement strand
TTGAAGGTTAGTATTAACTGAAAAAAAGGTGACTGCAATAAAACTAGCGCCATCCGTGTGTTAGGCCCGGGACTTTTCAGCCCATGTGTTACCTTAACTTGACCCTCAACGTATTATTGCATAAAAATACAACAATTATGAAGACTATAATTGAGTCTATGGAAAATTCAGCGAGTTAATATTTTTAATATCTAATAAGAATGGCAAAGAGTTTAATATTCACTGAAAATGTACACGATAATCCTAAAAGTTGCTTTCATTTTTGATGTTCATGACAAAATCACGCCCAAACGATGAAAATTAAACATTAAGACATCAAAACGCAAACACTTTTTCATATGGGAATATGAGCAAATCAATACCTTCAAATTAAAAATGAAGATTCTTGATGTTCTGGCTTTATTGATTTTTTATTATTGATCTCTTCTTCGTTACTGAATTCGTTTGTTGTCCCCTTTAAGTTTTTCCATGATAAAGTGCAAAAAATTTCAATTTTTCTTCTTTCACTTATGAATTTCATTTTATGAATGAATTGAAGTTCTCCATGTCCATATGATATACATATCAATGAGAAAGTTCTCATTTAAAAAGATTGATTGAATGACATTTTCATCCCTTGACATGATTTTAAAATGAATTTGTTTTGACCACTTTAGAGTTCTAACTTGATTTTTCTTTTCCCCTGAATCTCGAAAAGTATCTAGTAATTTTTGCAATATATCAAAGGCTACAACCGGAAGTCTAAAGTCTTATGCTCAATTTTGCTGTTCGACCGGAAGTTATATTTAGGTAATAACTTCCGTTCAAAACTAATGCAGTAGGAAAATCAAACCTCTTGATTTGGAGACAAATCTCTTAAAGGAGCGCTAATTCCCAGTAAAACAACTTTTATAATCCCACCAAAATAGTCCCTTTACAAACGAATGGTCTTGAAAGCTAGTAGAAGACAATAGGCTTTACGAAATCAGACGAACGAGAGTTGAGATGAACTAGCGTAGCATTAAATAATAGCAGAGGAAAAAGAAATGTAGGAAAGGAAACTGAACTGCGTAAGTAACAGCAAAACTGTGCGGAAAGGTTAAATAAAACAATCTTAGAGAGGCTGTTTGATTTCGCGGTTTTTGTTCATTGACGAGCAGCTGACGGGACAATGATATGAGTCACAGAGAGACCGAGCAGATCTATAAACGAGTGTGAGCAAATATTGCAATCTCTAAATTATTTAAACATGCAAACTTGAAAATTTAAAGTATACGTTGTTGATAAATAGATTGAAGATAATTTAAATCAGCTGTAATTTCATTTAAAGAAGTTTTTTTAAAGAGAAAACAATTTTAAGTGCATTTTCAATTGTGTTTGATTGTACGTTAAAATCGTGACTCTGGAAACAAAAAGAGTTTGTAAAATAATAAAATATATTTTTAAATTGCGGAAAAATTTAAACCAGGGGAAGTACCTAGAATGTTAAAACAAATTCCTACTCATATATTGAGATTTTGGTCATCTTTATCTGACCTACTTATAATGGTTTTGTTAACTAATGCCTTTTATTAAGCTTGGAGTATTGAAAACTGTTTTACTCAAATCTCAGTAGAGCTTTTAATCATGTAGATTATATATTTTTATGATTTTTTATACAATAAAAAATAAATAAATATGCGATGTATCTAAGCTCCAGTTTGATCTCAAGTCAAATTATCATTGGTAAGAATGAGAAACTGCGCATTTAAAATTCCTTGTCAAAACATTGTGCAGCTTCTTGAAAGATCTATTACTATTTCCATTAACCTGCTCATGACTTAAGAAGGTACAAATTGGCATGACAACCAGTTAGCAAAGCAGTAATCTCTGGAAATTGCAGATACGAACTCGCCCGGAAACTAACGGGTGAAATAAAGACCAACAAATTTTTGAAAACTGTGGTGTTACAAAGTACCTTACTCACTGGTGGTAAATTGATCGAAAATGTATCTACCAATAAAAATTATTAAAATTTAAGTCTGCTTATTTTGAACCGATTTATTCATAAATAAACGAGATGCCCATTCCCAAAATCTTAAAATATCAAGGTATTTCAATGATCCGATTTCCGATAGAAACTATCTCCATTTCGTTCTTATCCAACGCCAAAATATTTATTTGTGGGAGATTTGTAGCTTTAAAATAAAAAACCATGTGGATTTAATTGACACAAAGGGTGACACTATGGTTCATAATTTAAGAATGTGAATGATAAATCTTAAAATAGTTGAATGAATGCTGTCTTCGTGCTGTTACATTTCAGTAAATATTGAAGCAGGAAATTATGTGTGGGCCAAGTGACGCAAAGAATAAATTTCCCCTTACATGAACAATTTTAAATCCTTTCCGTAATGGCCTTGAAGTCGACATTCCAGCCAAGTTGAAGGAAAATGCACAAGCTCTCGTTGTTGTAACGAAAATTTATTACAATTCCATAATTAAAAGATTGCACAGGGTAAATTGATGTTGAATTAGTTCAAACAAACAATAAAAAGGTTAAGTGTTATTTAGTAAAATAGAAAGAAAATGTAATAAAACACTAACTTCCTCAAAAGAAAAAGTTTGAAAATTTTTCTTAATTATATTTCCTCACTAACATTTTCTAGGTAAGATTTTAGGTTTGAAAATGCAGAACTGCAGTCATTTTGTTTTAATTGGCAACTTTTTTTAAAGATTTGCATAGTTACTTATGAAAATATGATAAACACTCCTGTTTTCAGCATTTCCCAGGCTCTTCTTCCCATTTTTACATCTTCTGCATTACCTCATTTTATATGAACCGCCTTCTTTTTTATACCGTCAATTAAATTGCAAAATAAATCCATAATTTTATTCCTGTAAAATCACACCCGTACATCCGTTTCCTTTGAAGTGTCGAAATTTATGGTTTTTAAATTTTGGGCATGAATTTTGAGCAATTTCTGACTTTATTACCACCGATAAGTTTGTTCTGAAATGCATCCCCGAAAGACTAAAAGACAATCATTACCAATCGTATTTTGTATTAATTGACCTATTCAAATATATACGCCCCTAAATATTTTTATAATACAAAATGTCTAATAGGCTTACCAAAAGAGGCTATTTAGAATTTGTTATTCTGAACAAACATATGACATTTTTTTGGAAATATTTAAAGAGAAAATTATTATTAAATTTAAATAATTACCAAACCGAATTAAAACGCCTGCACCAATCAAAGTAATGCATTTTTGTACTTAATCATCGGAAATTATTGCACCATAAGAAAGTGCGCAATAATTATTAAGTCGATAAGCAATAAAATCGTTCATTACCATTTTCAAATTATGAAGCTCTCGTGAGTATTCTTTATCGCTTTACTGAAAATCGAGATATATCTGTTTATATGAAGTTTTTAAAGGGAACTGGGACAATTTATTTCTGAAATCTGACTTTCCATTTCCACCTGGCGTTAGTATTATATAACGGAAAAATATGCATTTGTATTGTGTGATTAATAATTTTACCTTGGTTAATTTGAACTCCTGGGCAGGACTTTAGTCCATACTGATAGAAAAATAAACTACCAAATGGGAACGAAGCTGTTTTAGCATCAATATTTTAATACTTGTTAATTACAACTAAAAATTAACTAATTTTTCAAACAGGACATATAAACATTGCAAATTATACTGGAAAAAGGACACTTTTACTCACATTTCAAGTCGGGTTTCTCTATCCATCTCTTCCTTCTCCTTTTCACTGACTTCCGCAGTTTCCTGGGTAGCCACTCCCGCCGCTGCGGATGCTGACGATCTAGGAGTACCACGCCCTGCTACAGAAACTCGCTGTGGATGTCTGGCTGCATTTGAGGAAGTTGATGGACTTGGACTAGCTTCTTCCCCTCCACTACCACCAGCAACACTTGGACGTTCTCGTATTGAACTTGAAATGCTCACTGCAGAGGAGGCATTATTGAGCGGCTGTTTCGTATTTCCTTGTGGGCCTCTGCTATGGCGATCACCCGCTGGAGCTGGAGAGTAAGCTGTGTTAAGGCTTGTTACGGAGGAAGAGAAGACTTCCTCGCTTAAACCAGCTCCACCATCGCCTTCCAAATCGGTGGTGTATTGTTTTGACATTGACCTTCCTCCTCTAGAAAGGTTAATAATTAAGCATTGGTAGGGATATAATTATAGAAGATGCAATGTTGCATAATTAAATGTTGCAATTAATGGGAAGCGTGTTCAGTAGATAAGCATGCATATCTGATGTCACACCAGATTATTAAATAATTCTTTTACCAGGAAGTTTAAAATTTGTATCATGGTGACGACCGCTGGGACGGTCTCAACTACTTCTAGCTGTTTAATTTAGTAAACTTATTGTTAGAAATAAGCCTTACAGTTCCTTCCTCAATAATCTCCAATGCATCATAAGTAAATCTAGATCAAATGTGATCTGCAAGCCGTAAAATATATAGCTCTAATATTGGCAGAAAGTGGAAAGTCAGAAATGAGACGGTTGCGCAGTGGAGGACTTGTTTAAATAAGAAATATGAATCATATAACGCACATAACCATGCCGGTCTGACTCATTGGAGGATTATGCAATGAAAATGGTTGGAGTTATTGAATACGTAGGTAAACACAGAAATGAGATAAGAGCATTTCAAAAGAGATACCAAAGGAAGAACACAAAAAGAGAAATTGTCATAGAGCAGGTCAATTTTGGCCCGAACAAGTTGCTTTTGACTTAATATAGATAAAAAGCGGTACTGCATCTGATATAAAGTTATTACTACTAGGGCTCGGTAGAAGAAAGTAAATGTTCTGTAGCACGACAACAGTCCCCATATTTTTTAAGAGATTATTCATAAGCATGTGTAAGTTCGCCTTAAGTAAATTTTTGAGTTGTCTTCCATGTTTAGATTCTCCATACTAATTTAATCTACGTACTTAGAGTTTAAAGAAGAAAGACTATTAATCGAAGTAACACATTCGGACATTCAATTGGATCAAATGGTCAGCAAGCTCTGAATAACGCCAACATGAAGTGACCTTGACATCCAAAGATCAGGTAATGAAAATTGAGCTTTGAAACACATGATTATTACAGATTGAATGATATTTCTTATAAAAAAGCGCACAAATCAATAGTTCCCCCTTTCAAATCGAGTTAGAATCTTGTTATTCTGACTTCACTGTATACTCCTATTCGATTTCACCTTTCATACCTTACTGGATTATTTTGCTGCTTCCAATCTTTAATTACAAACTCATGATAAAAATCTGGAAATATACATTCCACAATTTTAATAAAAATAACCAGGTCATAGAGGAGTAATCGATAGATCTAATATCCATGTGGAGAATTTCTCTCACGTAATTTTTCTGAACTGTACTTGGGGCTTCCAAAATATTCGATACTATCTCGCGTCAAAATTGCTTATTCCATAACTACTCTTTCAAGCAACTGGAGCGCAGATTTTTATCTGCTATATGCACAAAAATAAATCTTGATTTAGAGTTTTGATGCTTCCTAATAGCAAATAAATCTCAATATATCTTGTGTGCCGCTGTGCAATAAGTAAGTGATGATTGTAAAATTGGACGTCCATCAAAAAGGCAAAATCGGAGGAAGCGGAAGAACAATACTTCAACTACAAAATACAAACGTTATTTGTGCATCTATCAGAACAAACACAAAATTTTTTCGAGTTTGGAATTTTGTGGTATGATTAGGGCTTTAGTATGATGAAACCAAAATGTCGGTGTTATTCATTAATTTTAAAATTATTGGGTCTCTTACTCTCCTGAAAAGGGATAATTTATAGACCAAATCCAACTGAATATTTTCAAAATTATAATTTCTGAACTCATTTTTAAGGGTCTGTTTTGGGTTAGCAGGTGGAATCATTGAACTTCTCTGTTGAGAAACTCGAATTCTGATAGCTCTTTTATTAAAGAAATTCAACTAATGCACTTGGCCACTGGTTGTGATAGGTATTGAATTCGTGACCTCTGACGTAGCAAACGAGCGCGTTAACCGCTGTGCCACCAACGCATATTTTTGTGTAAATGAGTTCGTTGAATCACAGTGACTAGAATTTGTTATTAAAACTGGGTATTTCAGCTAAAAACTAATATTTTGTTTATGAAATAGTTTCATTACTTGCAATTCTGAGTCAAAAGATACTCAGAAAAAATGTTATGGAGCGTTTTGGAAATGTTAAACCAGTCTGTTATACATCTATAATCAGAACGCTTCTTTTGTGGAGTTTTTATCTCGTCTATCGTGTTGTATTAATTTATCTTTTAAAATTGTATTTTGTTAAAGATGAAAGTTTAACCAAAATAAAACTACATAAAGTATAAACGAATGAAATCAGATTATACCACAACATTTGTCATGTATTTTGCTTACTCATAATTAAACGATAAGCAAGAAACACCCAAGAATTCCAGAGATCGCTTAAATTTTTTGACAAAGTTGAGCGTTAAAATGGTTTAGAAAGCATTGATGAGGTTTTTGATGATGACGTATTGACGTCTGCAGGAAAAACTTGTACTGAATCTGGCTCCTCATTCTATGAACCGAAAGCTATTCTGGAAAGATCAAATCCACTTAATAGCAATTAAAATTATACTGAATAAAAAGGGCATTATTTTAAAAATATTTGAGCATTTATCTATAATATTATACTGCCTTCAATTATTTTTTGTCCATGATAATGACTCTACTTTGCACACTATTTCTGACTTATCTGGAGTTTATTCTCATTCGTTTTCCATAATGGAGGGAAACTTATTTTGCGCACAGATTTTTCGTTTTATTAATTCTTTGAATCTAATTATAAATCACCTTTATTCTTTCAGCATCTAATGTTTACTTTACTGACGTCTAAACGAGGAAAACTCCCGTAATGCCCACAAATGACACTAATATGTCTCCAAAGCATTTTTCGAAATGCGGTCTAAAATAATTTGAAAAGAGTTGGAAATTATATCTAATTTTCCTAATATTATAACAAATACATCGGTGCTTGGGTTAAATTTTTTGAATTTAGCAGAAGCAAGTAAGCTGCTGCAACATGTTCTCAACCTCAGTGAAACGAAGGTATTATAATAGGCCTCATAATAGAGATAAAACGAATTTGTCATTAACCTTTCGTGAGCTTTATCGAATTTATTCAGCTTTGATATTTCCAGACTGTAAAGGAAGGTAATTAAATAAGCGTCGTGTTTCCCCTTCGTGCCAAATCTAATTAACACCGAAGAGAAAGAGAGAGGAGAGAGAGAAGCACCCACATGTAAAAATGTATGCGCCAAATGGGAGATGAATATGAATTCTTTAGACATACATCCCATCGGTTTATCACATGCGTCTTGCCAAATGCGAAAATTGAATATTTTTCAGATCTACTTCCTTCATAGTTGATTTTGTTCTGTTAATCAATGTCACTTCAACGATTTCTTATAGCGTTGTATTAGGCGAAAATGAATATGTGAATACTTATTATGATATCCAGACTATCAGTGTCGGGCCACATGACAAACTCCCCTCCTCCTCCCCCCCTCCGAAACACGACAAATTGAAAATGATTGACCTCCACTATCTTCAAATATTTCTACTTTGTCTACTTATTCAGTTGTAATTGACGCAATGTTAACTATATGAACCACGCCGGGTGTGTTTACTTTGGGAGCTTCTGCAGTTTTGTGTGTAGTTCTCAATAAGTTACAATGATAATAAATGATTAAAATGTGCCTATTTAATTGGAAGAAATATTGAATTAAGAAACTAAATTCCAAATACCCAAGGTCAAATCCTGTCCAGGTCTCGAAACTTAAGTTCGTTGAGATATGTATTTAACGGAACTTAAGAACTGAGTTTACAGTTGAACTCTTGCTATTGACCATAATAAATTAATACAAAAGATTGTTTCCTTTACTAGGAGTGCCTCAGTGGGTATGGTACCAATGACCCAAACATGGATGTTTTAATTGTATCAATTAATTATTGAAACCCCAAAATGTCATATTTTTTATCTGAAATGAATAAAATACCATAGATTAATAGTTAATACAGTTTAAATTGTTTTAAATAAACTACACTTTTCTAAATGCGGAATTTCAAAAAGTTTAACTAATTTTTCAATTTGGTAAATAGAGGGCATTTAAAATGAATCCAAGTCCAAATGAATCCAAATTTAAAAAATGAAGAACATTTTATTTCTCTTTAGTAATTACTTCATTGAAAGTAATATTCTTAAACTCAAAACAATTTAACATTTCTGAAAGTTTTAGAATTCTAGAAGAAATTGGGAAAAAAAGTGAATTCTTCTCTCTTTGCATGAATGTAAATTAAGGAAGGAAGAATTTTTGTACTCACGTGACGGCATATTTGAAAATTATAACTCTGCGTTAGCATCCTGGAGCCTACCTGGTGATGAACGCGAGTTCTGCCTTCCTTTCTATCAGCCGAACTCAGTCAGTGCGGATGACCATTCCGTCCACTGATGGGATCATGTTCCAAAAAATCACTCTAAATTAATTATTTTAATCTATTATTTTAGATTTTCAAATATTAATCGTATTCTGCCAATGCGTTAATGGACCTTAATAATGCTATAAAAAATGACACAAAAAGTTTATTTCTGTAAAAAATGTATTTTATTATTATTGAAATTTGCTGAAAGCTTATGTATATTCAGTTATCTAAGCGAAACCAAATTAAATGCATTGAAAATTGCTTTTTATTACTTAATTACTCTGTTCTATGTACTATAATTAACGGTTTCAGCAATATTAGAAAAGAACAACTTAATGAAACATCTTTGAGTGTCGGTTTTAATTTCTGATGTTCCATGTTTCATTGGTCGAAACACTTGTCTATGGAATGAGAGCACAAGTCTCCTGCTGTTAAAATTGTTCGTTGTGACCACAGAGCGTTGGACAGATTATATCTAACACTCCTAATGTTGGATACAGCAATGGTTTGAAGAAGAAGTAAGCCATGCAACCGTTGTCCTCATATTTTGCGTTGTCCGACGGACACTTCCATTCATTAATTCCAAATTAAAGGCATCTAAGCGAAATGAAATGAGCACTCCGACTTTGATTTATTTTAATTTCATTCCACGAAATTTAACTAAGTCGGTAGCAAAAATTTGATTGACAATATTTTATTTAACTTCTTTTAGTTGAACTCAATGATAATCGATTTGGTAGATTTCAATGAAAATTTCAAATCTCACGGCTTAAAATTGACAAATGACAGATGCTGAGTGGGAGCAAACAAATACCCGAACTCTAACCGTCCCTTGGCAATCCAACCGGTCTGTCAAACCTCCGATTTGTCATTCTCACTTTGAAAAGAAGGGATGAGAATTTAATTGTGGGATGAACATTGACAGTACTCAAATATGAAGCAAGTGAGCATCTTGGGCATGACATTTAGCTGTATTTATGCACGAACCGTCAATCAGTACTCTGAGAGTTATACCCAGCTTTCTAAGAAAGCGTATATTTAAGTGCGATACCAAATTATACGATAAGCAGCCGATAGCATAAGCTCCGACTCAAAAGGCTTCCTACTGAACTTCTTAATATATATGATAAATGTTTACACAGGAAAAATCTTACGGATTTTACCAGTGTGAAAAATTTTTACTCCTCTTTTGATGAAAGTGGGAAAGTATGTTTCTTTATACTTGCGTCCAAGAAAACTTTATCAAAAGCAAAATCTTCAAGTGTCTTGGAGGAATTTTTTTAAAATCCCAGATTTTGAAATCCGTAGTTTATAATAAAGTGAAATGGATGACCATCAAAACATAATCGTCAATTCGTAAAACATTATATCTAAATATGGCTTCGAAAAGCAGTTTTTAAAGGGATTTGATAGAAATATGGAGAACGATAACGAAAATATAAGTACATATTCTCACACATGAGCTGGGTGACCTCAAATCTGCAAAGGTCAAATTCGACAAAAATAAAAGTCTTTACTTTTTAAATTATGAACTGGAAAATGAAAAAATGTTTTCAATTCATTTTATATCTTCTTAAATAGGATTTAAAGGTCACATAAGAGAATCTATTTATTAAGAACGTTGGAAAAAAACTCCACTATTTTTTAATTTTATTTTTTTAATTACATAATTATTATTGAATGTCTGGCGTTGTTGTGAGCTTGTTTCTTGACAGTTTAATTATTTCATAGTCATAGAAATTGTGTTAATTGTTTAAAAGCTTGGGGAAATACCAATTGAATCCCTCAGTTTCGAAATCTAAAGAGGCATAAATTATTTATGTCATTTGTCTAAAACAGATTTGGGGGGGAGAGGGAGACAAAAAGTATTTCATTTTTTTCTTGACACCGCAGCAAAAATACAGGCTTTATTTTTCATTTTTAGAATATTTAGAAATAAAATTATCAGTTAAATTGTTGAATAAACTTACGATTTTATTGTTACTAGGACGATATTAAGGCTGCTTATGTAGCCACGGGAAAGTCTATTATTTTATCCGTAAAACCAGTGGTTTAAACAAAATCTCTTTAATCAAATTTAAATAAAAAACGTGTTGGCTTTAGACATTTATCGGAGAAACCTAATTGTAATTGACGTTGCTTATTGAAGCGAAACTTAACTGTATAGGATACCAACAATCTTTCGCTTTTATTAATATAAGATCAAATATACAGCTACTCAAAAACTGAGGTCTGATGAAGATCTCTGTTTTAGAAAAATATGTCTCCTGAACAATACCTACCTACAATACTTCTCATTTAAAATATCGAGAGAATGAACCCATTTCGAAAGTGAGAATTTTATGTTGAAATTTGAACTGTGGAGCATTATTAGTAAGAACGAGAGAACTTTACTTAACGTTTAAAAAGTCGACGCTCTGTTAAATCCACAATTCAAATGAAGCATTGGTTCTTTAATACTTCTGTACATGCAAAATCAATCGGTCATTTTTCAACTCCATTTCCTTTTAATTTTCTAAACTTATTTAATATTTAAAGAGTTCTTCAGTCTTTATTTAACTTATTTAAAATTTTAATCGCTTAAAGTGCATGCGCGCGCTTGCTTCATAGGAGATTTGAAGATACTGAGCAGATGTTTATTCTCCCTCTTTCTTAGAAACTCGATGAATGAGGAAAAATTACGGGGAGTAGAAAAACATGCTGTCCCTGTTTATTAATTATTAATCCCCCCCGCCTCGTCTCCGAAACTAGAATCTGAAGACTAAAACGAGGGAACGATAAATAGGAAAATCTTGCTAGCTTGTGCCAACTAAATGTTCTGTGACTCCAAAGATGAGAGTGGCGCCACCACCACTGCTTTAATTTGGTGTTTTCTGCAAACAGAAGACATTGAACGGGATAATATTAAATAACTCTAAACAAGGGAGAAAAGTCTGCTCTTTAAAACCACCACTGCAGGAAATTTTGTCCATTTGCCTTTTCATCAAGGCTCAAAAATAAAAAGGATTAAAATATTTAGAACTAGAAGATCCTAACCAAAACTGAGACTATGTAAAAATCTTGATTCATAAATAAGATCTCCCCCGATATATTTTTGTATTGAAAGTTATGCACCTCACGTCCAACTGGCATTCAAGATATAGTCTTTCGATTAAGGGGAATAAACATGTTGAGTGGAATTTTTTCAATTTATAAAAAAAATTGGATACTCGATGGCCTGGTAGTAAAAATTATGCCCAAATATCCGTCAGTGCAAAAATACTACTTATATTCAGTGGATGACCTAAAGATCTGGTATTAACCAAAAATATGAGAAAGATCGATGGCGGAGGGTATGTTTTGTTAGCCGAATGGTTAATACTTAAATTCAGCCCTCATACGTCATGAAATGAGATTAAACTAATATTTGCCTGTTATTATCTTCTCTTAAATGTTACGTGCCTTTTAATTGCTGTTTGTTACTAAATTCTCCAAGAAAAGAAGGGAGAAAGGCGACTGATAATGTGCCTATACGTTAAATTAATTGGAATTTAATTAGATCCTTCATTTAAATAAAAAATCTGAATTCTGAGTAAGATAGAAAAAAATATATGATAGATTATGCGATTTTCTGAAGATCCTCAGTCCCTTTGAAAGCTACTCTCCAGAGGTTAATTTAACGTCTCAAGTATGAAAAAGGTGTAGTTAGGCATAAAGCCCCAATATGATTGGTTAATCTCCTTTTTTATATGCACAATTTACTGAAAAGTATCTTTTAACTTCTGATTTCTCTGAATTTCTAGAAACTCCATATTATTACCACAGCCTCAATTAATGTATCCATAAGTTAGATATAAGTTCATCAAAACAAATAATTTTCCTAATAAAGCACTAATAAGCGTACATCTTAAATAATTAATAAATAGATGCTGAAATTGCAGACCTTCAGAATATTTAGTTTCGGATAAAAGTGAAGGACCTTTGTAAAGAGATGCTCTCAAGTTATTTGATAAATTTACCTAGAAATACACAATTTTTCCTTGGTCGGGGAGATTCAAAGGACTAAATAGGAAATGCTTCAGCTAATATAATTTAATATAAATTTTATAAGTAGATAGCGATAAGTGTTAATTATTAAAGCAGAATTCTTTATAAAGGGCTCTTTTATAAAATTTGAAAACGGACAGAGACTTTTGACATAATTGCAGGCAAACTTTAATAACATCAAGTTCAATGAGATAATATTTATTTGGAATAGCATGGAAAGAAAAGTAGAACCCCAAATATTAACTTCATTCTTTCAGAAGTAAGTTACTGAAAGCATATTTTTTTCATTTGCAATATCATGCTAAGCTTAAACCGACCATGAATGTACTAATAAATTTTTCAATTCCCTCTTTGCTAACCCACATTTATCAATTTCTGACATTTGTAGCAAATATTTACAACTCTATCTCTGATATTCTACGTTTTGTTTTTTATAGCGACCTCGATTTCCAAACGTCTGGTCAAGTTAGTATCCTTATTCATGGATGCAAAAAAACCCTGTCCATATTTATGCCTCTTGGTATTCAATCTCTCTTCTATTTCTGGATATTTGATAATAAAATCGTTCATAAGTGTTTCGATTTATGCCTATTCATAAATATTTCATAATCAAAATATCCTGAACAGATAAGAAATATCCGCTATTTTATTTCACATACCTAGCTCTTCTTTAAAGAAATACTTTTTTAAAATTTAAATAAAATTATACTAATAGAACATCTAAACGTATCTTTCCTGTTTTACAGCTCTACTGAGATATAGAGGCAGTTAGTTGATGGTATCAAATTGAAGTATTACCTTTTTAACGTTGGATTATATCTGCGATCACACCTTAACCGTATCTGAATTTATCGGCTAGTGGGAGTAAAATAGAGAATGTTAATGACAGTCAAAAAGGGTTTTACTACATGGTTATTTTATTTTATTGAAAAATTGCTACTAAAAATCAAATATTTTGGGGGGGAGGGGGGAGGGGGGAGGATAGATGCCACTAATCACTTTTCTTCTTAGAAATTTCCACTGCTTTCATACTTAATAATAGTCAAGAAACATTCTGACATGTCAGAGAATGGTTATAGTTGTAGAGGAGAAAAGGTAAGACAAACTGTTATTTTTCCTACTGCAAGATAAGAGGGAGACGAAGACAGTGATAAAATAATTATGGTAGAACAGAACTGAGAAAATAACTGAGAACTGAAAATATAACTAAGCAGTGGAGTAGAGTTCAATACAGAGAAATTGGACAAAGGAAAAATATCAGAGGATGAGTCGTTTTCAGAACGGAGATAAGGTCGGAGAGAGGTTTACATCGATACTTAAAGGTGATAAATAGAAGAAATACTTTCAACTATTTTAACAACTACATTTCGTTTCTCTCCTTCTAGATGGAAAGAAAATAACAAATAATTGATTAAGTCTACCGACTCATAATTATAAAATTTGTAAGGACAAATCCATTCAAGAGATTCTAAACACCTAAATTTGTTGATTAGCATTTTACGGTATTCGAAAGTACTATGCATATGGATGGCTTTATTTAATTACCTGTTATAACTTGACAGACACTTGAAAAAGGCAGTTCTTTCATATATTTCGATGTCATATATATAAAGTATTACTATTTCACTTTCTTGACTTTTAAGCCTCAAATTGGTTCTGCATTTTTGATTGCCTATGTAAAATAGGATATGTCCCAACAAGTTTTTTGGGGTTTATTGTTAAATTAACACCTTATTTCGCGGTTTTCAAAGATGTTTTCCAATGAAGAATTTTAGCAAAAGCTTAGTTTGTTTTTTTTATTTCTGAAAAATTTTATTATTTTGTCTTCTAGAAGCAAAAACAACCTGAATTGGTATGAGGAACCATCCAGATTAATCGACTGGCCTATTTGTTCTTGACTTTGCAAACGTGAATTCGTTCAGGTCCAAATCCTGAGATTAAAATTTTGTAACATAGTAATGTGAAACTTATTAGGTAAAAATTTTGAACCCAAATTTAGGATTCTCAAATGCTCTGATGCCAAAAATCAAAAGCACATTAGCTTTATGAATAATAAACCAGTTTCTACTTCAGCTGAAGATAACTCTTTGCGTTACAGTACCGAAGTCTTCAAAAATCGCTCAACCCTCTTTTTACAATACACATAGCTAATAACAAATAACTCCCTCTATAAGCCTCCGGACTTTTAAATTAACAAAAGAGTGTCAAGATCTCTGCATATGTCGAAAAGCAGCTGAATGAGTAAATTGATGGTGATGAATCCTATCGGTGAAAAGACCTTCAAGAAATATCGTGTAAATATAATGAAGTCCAGGAAAGACTAAGAAGCTGCATAGAATTTGAATTTCAAATAAAATCAGACTGCTTTTGAAATTTTTAACTAATTTTAAATCATGAAATAAAAATATTAACGCCTCACAAAGTGATATTCTTACACCATGGCCAACGCCCATGCAAATAAACAAGCGTGCGCCTTTTTAAGTTCAAACAATCAAGGAGCGAAATTTAACTATTTAAATGTATTTTTTATAAATCAATATTCGGTTATCATTTTCTTATAAAGGAAAAATTATAATTTTACTCCGACAAATAAAAGACTAAAAATTTACATTATACTCTATAAGCAATACTTAGGCTATTTAAAATTTTCAATTCATCTAGTAATGGCTACAACTTTAATAATTTGGCCTGTTCTTACTGTAATAATGCGATTGATTTAACCGTAAACAGACATCAGAGCTTATTACAGCACTTCACTTTATTCGGTTGGTTGGTTATTTTAGTGAACTCTCGATTATTATAATCCATCTCATAATAATGACGGAAGACAACATTCCTTCTCTAAAATCACTTTAATCTCTAATTAAATCTTTGAGGGAGTAAGTGGGAGCGCAAAAAACGGCGTAATTTAATGTCTCTCAAATTCAGTCAACTGGAGAGTAATACATTTGGAAACAACGCTAGTAAGGTTTAACTATCCTCCCCCTTTTCATTACAAACTTTGTTAGTGTCACTGTGGTCGAATTCAATTTCATCACGTAGGTAAATATTCGAACAAAAATTGATCTAGAGAAACAAAGGAATCCACTTATTATCCTAAGCTCGAACCTAAAGTTAAATTTTCATTAAGAACTTCCTCCATTAATTCCATTTTTATTTCCCTCAGCATAACTGTTCCTTCAAACTGGCTAGTAAACAATTGAGGGCGAATCTCAGTTAATCCAATTACTGTATAGGCTCATTTTTCTTTTCTTTCGTTTTTGAAATGTGCTATTTAACGATCTTAGGAAGAACCTAAACCATCCTGCTGTAGATATCCTGTTCAGTGAAAAGCGTATACGGGATAGTTCTGTAACTTTAAAGATAGGAGTGGCGCCACTACCCCACCTTTTAAAACTTGAATTACTCCATCACATTCTTTCATCTCCAGTTATACTAATTTTGAATGGACTAGGACTGAGAAATTCAAGTAAATAAAAATCTTTGTTCTTGAAAATTAATATCTATTGAAATTGATTTGACAGCTAAGATCTAACCTAACCCTCTCAAAGTCTCAAAGAAGACAGTTTCAAGGATAAAGAGACCCTGAAAAAAATGGAGCAACGTAGAAATCTTGATTTTGTGCTTAAAATCCTCCTATTTGTTTCCTCTTATTCCCTTCTGAATATATTATATTGAGTCATATATATATATATATATATATATATATATATA
>CAADRB010000005.1:2781318-2835636 GCA_900708905.1 Hymenolepis diminuta | reverse complement strand
CACGTAAAACTCTTCGATAATAACTGTTCTATGGGGGTAACAAGCTATAGAGGAAACAGATCTTTAAAGGTCAGTTCAAGAAGTTCATAAAACATATAAAGAACTTTTACATATCTTTTCGAAATTTGACTAGTAAAATAGGTATTTAATTATAAAATAAATACTCAGATTTCGTTTTAGGACAACTACTAATAAAGAGTATCATCAGCATTACGTGCTATTGTATGATGCTTAACCCTTTCCCGGTGCAAAGATAAACAACACAAAAAGAAGACAACACAACGAATAAAGTAGGAAATTTTTCTAACCAAAGAATAAAATGTACAATCAAAGTTTTCATATCCCAGCGAAACACGAGTAATCCAGTTAAAAGCCATAACCTGTAGAAAATAGAACACAACAAATAAAATTACAACATATAAAGCATCATGGAAGAAAAATACAATTTTGTAAAAACTCTAACACCACCCAGAACCAGGTTAGTGTACCTACAAACCTTCTTTTATTCATCTGCCAAAGCTTTCGCTCAAGAGTGTATGGATACCTTGTAGGTCTGCATAGTTGGCATGACCTAATCAATAACGGGTCTCATGCGATAGGGTAAATAAAAAACAATGGCACGAACATTAACAGGCATAATCAACTTACCTGCTTCGTATATTAATTCCATCAAAGTTGTCGTTGGAACGGATGCTGGAACGTGAAGAAGTTGAAGAGAAAACTTGCCGATATTTAGATTCATTGTGTTGTTGTTGACCTTGCTGTTGGGCTTGCGAAGGCGCATTTCGAATAATTTGACCTGGAGCTGTGGTGTAGGATCCACGACTTGGGTGAGTTCGAACACTACGATTAGGTGGACCTAAGGGACCGCTTGAAGAGATTGCGATAGAGGATTGTTGCTGAGAATGATCATCTACTTCTTCGTCACTGGATGACGAGGCTAACATCCTTAGAACATGCCAATCTAAAAATAGTAGATATTTAATTCGAATTTGAAAATCCCTCAAACATATTCAATGCGGAAAATAGTACGACAGATGAACAATTATGCAGTAAAATGTACCCCCACTAAGTGTAAGATTTAAAATAATGTATTAATATAAAATAAATAGAATTGTATTTTACTTGAAACAATAGTCAAAATTCAAGAAGAGTTTACAAACCTTCAGGCAATACTTGAAGAAGCTGGGATAATTCAATTAATGTACCGTTGTGTATTGCGACGTGGCGATTGGCTGCTCCATAAGGACCTTCAAAATGATCTATATAAAGTAAAATGTGTGTCATCTAACATTTTGTCAAAACTGATTATTGTATCCCATAAAATAGGTGTTTCTTTTAAATATTTCGGCCAGTTAAATATTTGATGTACATATCAAATGCATGTGCATTTTATTGCCAATTAGTTATAGAATATTCACGAATTTCTTTAGAAAGATGTATAGCTCATTTATAAAAAGTAAAATATAGAGGTATTTTCGAACTTTCTAAGTGGATTCAATAACGTGATCTTAGTAAATTTTTTGAAAATATTATATATATTTTACTAATAATAAATGGCCTAAAGTTCGTTACCTTCATCAGAATTCAAAACCAATATATTCCTTCGCAAACCATGAATGATTTTGAAGCAAAACTGTAAACATCCCAAAGAAGTGGGGATTTTACATTAACTCTAAATAATTAATATATGAATAACACTAAGCTTACATTCCTGCTCTATAATCTTCCTTGATATTGTAATGTTTGAATGAATCGCCTGAATTTATGTAGAAATTTGGCTGATATTTCTTCAGCGCAATTAGGCTGACGATTTTGCATTAATCTGTGCTAACGAAGAGGAGAATTTGAAGAGATAATACGTACTTAGCTCATCATGGCACAAGTAATTCATTTCAGCCCAAATTAAAGGAATAAAACGAGAAAGTCCATCGAGGTCACATCGATCGAATAGATGGAATAAGTCAAGTTAATCACGTCGCCAGATCAGTTCGGAGGTGGCAGGCAAGCCACCTCAATTTATTAATTAGTAAATTAGGTTTATATACGAAATATTTCTCTGTTAGACGTCAGTCAAGTCTCGTTGTCGGTGTCTCGGCGTGATGATCGACATCTGTTTAGGTATCTATGTGCAAACACGCAAACACAGCGGGATTACCAGTGGACACTATAATGGAGATCTTATCGCCAGTCTATCATTTCTAATCGCCAGATATTGATAGACATCTGCTGGCTATAGCAGAATTAGTTGAATTTTTATTTTCCCGACAGAAGGGAGCCCTAATAATTTTATTCACAAATCACACACAATGGTGAATCGTCTATTCTCCATATAAGATATAAAATATTATCCTGTTTCTCTGATCCTCTATGGGATTTTTTTAATATCCCCAACTTTATTTCCATTCAACTTTCATTTGGCCTAAACTGTCTCATTTTCACATATTTACCCTGACTGCTTTTTGTTATCGATATTTAGCAGTTATACCGGAGGTAATTCCTGCTGCCTATGACATTCCAGTCTACGAATTACTTTTAAAGCTCACTAATATGACCTCACATTTTTAACTCAGCTACCTCTATTGCTAAAATTCAATCAATTTTGTTCAATGATTAATCGGGAATGAGATATGGATTGTAAAGTACACATTTTTTAATAAATTTACATCCCTTTTTATCGAAATTTTTTTATACCTTATTTTAGTCAAATGGCAAAGTGTCTTCAAAAAGTTCATTTTTTTCTATATTTAAGAAAACTGCTTAACCTTTACACCAATTTTATAAATATGTTCCTTAAATTTATTGAATACGTATTTTGGTTTAAAATACGTCGGGAAATTAAAGCAAATTTTGTGCTGATTGTATGAAGATTACGAAAGCATAAGTTGTAGATTTTATTGTATTAAAATTAAAATGTTAACTACGAATAACGTTTGGCCCTGCAGTGATCAACCATATTAAGTCAAAGGCGATATCCATGTCTAGATTCTAGTTAGCAAGAAGGAATATGAAATACGAGATTTTCATGAATGGCTCCCACACACCTTACTTTAAAACTTAATCAAGTGCCTTGAAAAGTCTTATGCACCTATCAAAAATTTTAGAACTCTATTAGATTATCTAACATTCAGTCATCTTAAATATACCTCGATTAGATGAAGGAAATCTTTACAAAGTACTAAAAGGTAGTCATTTTACTAAATAGTGAATAAATAGCCTGGTTTCATTATTAAAATTATGGAAATTCATGGGTTTAAGAATTATCATCAGGTCAAATGCAAAATATGAAAATAAATCGTATGTTTAATACATAAAATCTGTAAAAGGATAAAAAAGAATAATATTAATTCTTGCAGGGGGTCGTTTTACCAAATAACTTTGTAACTATTTAATTTGACAGTGAGCGTAAATTGACATTAACTTAACCACTAGTAATCAGATAAAGAGTATAGATATGCACGTGTATATTGTTAGGGTGTTTATCACACACACTGGTTAGAGCAGATTTTTAGACTGCTTGTTGGTCTACATGTCAGCCGATGTGCCTAGGTTACATATAACCCTATTAATTCATCCCTTTTACCATTAGACTTCATACTAATTGCTGACCATCTGATAAATGGACTCGGTAAATATAATATATTACTATAATATTCCTATAGTATTTCTACAAAATATCCTCAAAATCACATCAAATGTATATGAAACAGAAACTTTCGAATAATTGCCCATTGTGGAAGCAATTACCAAGGGAAATTTGACATGTAAATGGATGTTAATCATTTTAACCGTTTGAAAAAGAATAAAATATTAAAGTCATAAAGTAAAAGAGGATGACTACTGTTATAATCTGCTCTTCTCTGTAGGATACTGTGACAAACTCTTAGATTCCCTAAAACATTGCACTAGTTATAAATACGATCCGACAACACCACAATACAAAACGACCCAAACCACTATATCAACATAAGGCGCACGTCCTGGTATCAATAGATCGATTTATATAGCGAGCCATTTATAACCGTAATGTAAATAAATTCGTTCGAATAAAAGGGAATTAAAAGAAGCAAGAATAAAAAGTGAAAAATAAAGAAACTCACATATAAGAATTATTTTAGAGAAAATATTATTTTCTTATATGTAACGATTACAATGTTGGATTAGATTACTTGCTCATATACTATCTAGAAGTCCAGGGTCTTTAAAATGAAAGTTGTAATGTGAAGTATGAGTGCCAAGTATGATCAACGACTGAATAACAATTTCTAGTAGATTATCTAAAGATAATGTAGTCGAAAAAAAATAAAATTTTGAATATTTATGACTCACACCGGTCGATATAAGTTATGCTACCCATATGCTAGTTTTACCAAACTGAAAAAGGCCATTTCTAACGGCCACTGAATCAAAATCTATATTCATTATACCATTATTAATGGGTTTATAAAAGTAATAGTGCAATTAATGGCTGTGACTATTATTCGAATGTTTGCGGGTCCTACTAATTTAAAACTTTTCTAGTTAATTATAGAAAGCGTGTAAAGAAGAAATTGGCGCTGCTATATGTGTACATTTTTTAATAAGTATTTCAAATTTAAGGCTATTCAACGAAATAAGGGAAAATATTTCCATAAATATAACCAGTAGAATCAAAATTTTCAATTTAAAGATAAGAGCCCTTCGAGTTTCCCTGCGTACGTATCATATTATCCTATTCTTACCCACGAAAGGATGCCTAAATTTAAATGTACCGGATTGAATTAGGACATAAGGAATATTTAAATAATACAAAAATTGTAGTTACGTCATTTATAGTTGCTAGCGTCTTCATTGAAGATGATCATGTAGAACAATTTTAATTTTTAAACAAAATTAAGAATAAATACGATTAAAAAACTGTAAAATTATCATTTCTGGCCGAGGAGTCGGATATTAGAAAAGTAACAGTAAATCAATTTATGAATTTTAATGGAGCTCAACAATCAGCAATATTAATCTTTTATGATATTCCACTGCTAAATGAAACGAAAATTAATTATAAAGCGTATCATTTGAAAAATTTTAGTTTTACGACGCATTTATTGATGAAAAGATATCGTGAATAATTTGTTTTTAACATTGTCGACGGCCACTATTGCGGAATTTTCCAATAGCTTGTAGACAGCTGGTACTATTCAGTTTTTGCCAATATTTGTGATTTATAGTTTGTCAATCGATTCAATTAGCATATTTTCGCCTCGAAATATATTCGGTTTTCATTTTCTCAAAGACATGGCTTCATTTGCGGAAAACGGTATTTCTTCTGAGAATAGATTTGCACCGGTGGTTGACAATTTTCCACGAGGTAGTGTTCGAGTTTTGCCTGTTACTTAGCTGTAGATCAAAATCCCAGGCCGTCGGAAATATTGGGACAATTAGCTACTTCGGACGTCAACACCGGTTCTACATCAGTTTCACAGAATGCGAATGTTTCCAATTTGAGAAATGGCACGGTGTTAAATAACTATCAGCCTGATGTAAAGTATCCTCTTTTAACTTGATTTTCTTCAGAAAAATAAGTCAAGTGGGCTGGATAAGTATCAGAATTCATCCGTTGATGCACCAAGTGGTTGTGAGTTATTTGATCATTTAATTAGATTATTTAGGGTTGTCAGATGCAAGAGACGCATCAACTTTGTACATGGATGGTGGTTCCTTTGCAGAGAATCCAGAAGGGTCTTTTAATAGGTATTAATTTTGTCCAGTTTCACATCACAGGTTATAAGAAAAATCGCCTTTTATCGAATCTCAATTCGACATCGTTAGCTTATAATTTATTTATCTCCTTTCTGAATTTTCTGGGTCTTAACGTATTTCCGTGTAATTTTTTAACATTTAGTTGGAAGAAATGCCCGGGTGATTTGCAACAAAACCGGTGTTACATGGAAAATGGCACATCTGGAAGTCAGATCCTAGGCGGAATGCATAACAATGAGTATGTATTTATGCAACCACCAGATGCGTCAATTAACGGCGGTATCAACATGCCAAATTTCCCGGAGGGCAGGGCTAATGCCTCTTGGTGTCATGCTACTGGATGGCCTAACGATCCCAGTTTAGGTCCAAGCGGGGATCGAAGCTGTATGGAATGGTCAAAGTCTCTGCAGAATCAATTCTCGGAAGTCAACTCCCTCTTCCCAGAGAGAACTTGGCGTTTGCGAACTTCTAGTGACAACGATGGAATCGCAAGCAAAGGCTCTCAGGTATTTTAGGGCTTGTACATTGTTACACGTTTGAACCGTGATTTCTTACGTTGTGTATATTTTGTAGCCAAGCAATAATCGATCTGAGACACATCATCATCAAACCCAGCAGCATCATCATAGACGTAAAGGTCGAACAGCATCTGGGTCAAGTAATTCCCCTATTACAGACGCTTCCCCGAATTCGGATGACAATCGGAGTATCAATCTTCCCACCGGTCAGAATGTCAATACATCGGACTTTGATATTCAAACGTGTCTTGCAGAGAGTATGGCACGATTGTCTCTCATGTCAGATATTTCCGCAGCTGTGGGACAAAGACCTCCTGTTATGTCTACTGCCAATACCTCCGATTCAATGACCCAATTGATGCTGGGTGCACAGGTTGGTTGTAGTTATGTCTCAAGCCTTCCGAGAGAAGGTGCTGTCTTCAGTAGTGAGTTTTTGCTCTTTCAACTGTTGCGGTTGGTCATTTCGATAAGTATCGAACTCCGGTGTTGTAAAGATGCCTATTGAACGCTACACTACCGACGCTTAAACGCATCCATAGTATGGAGCATACTTATTTTCCAGGAGAACCTTTGTTGAAACTCGCATCCCGACACTGGCCATCGGTACTAGTCATTGTGGTTGATCTTTCCGGTTAATGGATTTGCGCCTTTGATTACTGACCTCACGAACTTTGTCCCTAAAAGTGCACACCGCCACTTGGAGTCTGGTATTCATTTTCGAATTTCGATTTATCTGATCTGTATTAATGAGCTTAAATCTTACGGCCAACTGATCTGGTAATCATATGCGCTTGTGTTATGCTTTACTCAACTTCATTCTCTTTTAAAATAACCATAAGATTGTTTCCATTTTATGATGTCTTTATTTACCATCAATAGAATATTGTTACGTTTTTTTTTTGCGTAAATTCTTTAGTACATCTCTGGAGACTTGCGTACGAATTGGCTTCTACGGATTGTTTTTTCTCTTTTCAATCAGGCATCACTCGCTAACTTGATGGAAAAGTCTCCGTTTTTCACGAACAATTCGGCACCCATTTATTGGAACACAGGAGGAAGTCAGCAAGAAGGAGCATTCAGTCAAAAATTGCATCCCTATCACCATCAAAGGCCCTCCACATCTGATCAGTATACCCAACATAACACCCTAGCCGGCACTTTCAGAGGTTATCCTGGGGTAAGTTTTAAACTCACATTGTTTACCTGAATTAACGACCTTGGCTGATCATTTGTTAACGGAATGCAGGTTACAACGGCGACGTACAACTTTGATCAACAACAGCAGGCACAACAGCAATTTCAAAATCGAGAAGACGATTGTATATGGTACTACCAAGATCCCAATGGTCGAATTCAGGGAGGATTTAGCAGCGAACAAATGGCCAGCTGGTTTGCCGCCGGCCGGTATTTTACTCCTCAACTGCTAATACGTCGAAAATGTGATGACACACTATCCACCCTTCGTGAGTTTTGCACATTTTGTGTCTCACATTAAATTGAATGTTTTATATGACTTGACAAATCTGTCTGCTTTACACTTGTAGAGAGTTATATCGATATCTACGGTGAAGTACCTTTTGGCAGTAAAGTCAAAGTTCCGCCAGTTCGTGGAGGAA
Source organism: Hymenolepis diminuta (assembly GCA_900708905.1). NCBI lineage: Eukaryota > Metazoa > Platyhelminthes > Cestoda > Cyclophyllidea > Hymenolepididae > Hymenolepis > Hymenolepis diminuta. Next base: position 2,827,766 of record CAADRB010000005.1, on the reverse strand, counting down.
TAACACCTGATCTCATTACCTACTACCGAACTATTCAAACCCCCACTTCCTTTTCAACGGACCTCATTGCACAAATGGAGAAGGATCCAGCATATCAGAAGCTTCTGGCAGACACTGGCATTCCCGTACGTGTATTAATGAAGAGCCTTGAAATGCCAGCGTTATCGGTAATAAAACGGGTACTGTCTAGACTGTGCAATATGTGCAGTCGGCTCTGTGTAGATGATTTGGCTCGGCTCGCTTGTTGCATATCTCTGCTTGAAGTCTATTCTCCCTCTGTCGGTAATTTAATACCTATTAGCATTAGTAGCCCACTGCGTACGTTTGAGATGGTGAGAGAGAGAAGTGTGATCGGGTGTGTGCGAGGGTGCCTATGTGTATATGATCAACTGATTTTCATTAGCAATTCACTGTATGCCTGTGCATCTGTCACTGACGTGTGCGTATGTAAAATTTCGAGAATCGATTGTGTTGGTGATTCAGTAGTAGCATACATTTGGCCTGATTTGTTTATTTGATCTCGCTTTGAGTTCTATTCCATTTCGCTCGTTGATTAGATATCACTGTTAGCGTTAGGTTATTTTAAGATCAACTAGGTTTTGCTGCTTCCATCCATATGATTTGATTTATTCCGTAAAAGCTTTGTTTCGGTTGGTTATTGGAAGTCAAAAATATTTCCCTATCTGTACCAGTATCATTATTTAGCGGAAAAGATGGATGCGTTTGAGAGCTTGTTAATTGAGATCGACCACGTTTAGATTGTACTGATTCGGAGTCATGTCCATTGGATTCGGTTAGCTATCGCCTGGATGTTGTCTATAATTGTAGGCATACTGAATTTGTTGATCTTTGGGAGGTCATATTTACTGGGTTGTATCATTCTGACCCTTTTGCAATTATGTAATGGAAGCGTTTAGGTCAGTTCTCTTGGAAATGCTTTGCATTAACGGTCTGTTGTAGGTCGCTCATAAAATACGCAACAGGCCGGAATATCTACTTGACAGGCAATCCTTTCTATAGGAACATTAATTCAAGAAGCCATCGATCATCGGTGCGTAACAGTTCCAATTTTTGTAGATTTAACCAAATGCTCTGATTCGCGTCCAATTTGTGCAATCCTCACAATATTGTGTGAAATTAAGCTGCCCTGCAAAACAGTCAATTACGTCAGACAATTCCTAAATATCCTAGGAGACCGCATCAGAGACAGGAATATTTACTCTGGAGTGAGGTGTTAGGGGTATCCATTGAAGTTGATATTAAATAAAATATGTGTAACCTGTGAGCATTTGAAAGTCAGACTATTGAGTTTTTCAGGACTCGAATGGTCGTTGGGACATTTTGAATATACAGGTGACCTGTACCTTATCATTCTATCGATGAGACAAGCTGGACGGATTCAAACACGTAAAACTATCCTTGAAAAATATGCAATGGAAATGTTATATGTCAAAACAGTCTGGATGCACGTCGTTGCAGATCTGGATCAATCATCTCTTCAAATTAATGATCACAAGATCAATCGAGTGAGCTCTTTTGCTTGTCTTGTCTTCCCGGGGAATGATAAAAATCTAGCCGATAATGCTGTGAACTAAATTTCATAAAAACTTTACGGTAGGTGGTGAAGCTTAGACTCATTTTAAGATCGAAAGTGTAGTCTGTTTAGGCTCGATCAAAGGCATTGGAGACATGGAACCAGTTCCTCTATGGTTTATCTACAGTTTTCTATTGTAAAGTGGATGATAATAAATTGAAGGCTGTTCAGAATACTGCTTCAAGGATAGTTAGGATTGTAGAATAGGGAGCAAATGAGTGTTATAGTTCTAAAAGTCACTCTTAGAAATTATTTCGCACAACTATAAATGGGAAGGTTAAATCTATGAACAGGTCTTCACGGAGAAGACATATTAGCAAGAGTCATTTGAAATCTCATCAAAATTAGGTGTCTCTAAATTCGTGTATATAGAGATGGTTAAGACGACTTCAAGTGGATGCTAAACAAATTTTTGGCGAGAAAGAAGGCGAAAATTGAATGATGAATCCTACGGAGAATTCTATCCTTCTCATTATTGAACAACCACAAATGAAAGGTGTACCAAAAAGAGAAATTGCGTGTGCAGATCCTCGGTGTTATCGATTCTGAGAGTGAAAGTAAAATGAGAAGGCACGTGGATCGATCACCACAAACCCAAAAATCATCTGTCAACTAGTAGACCTCCTTGTTTAGTAGATGGGGTGTTACAAGAACTTTGCGAAAAGAGAATGGCTCCGAAATCATATGAAAATTTGTCACCCAAATTTTCACTACGATGATGAAAAGAAAGGCTAGATCTGGAGAACGTTAATTTGAAACAGCAATTGACCTGATAATTCCGGAGCTCAAATGAATGAAGTAAGATTCTTTTGATTTCTTGAATCTCTTCTACTGCCTGCTCTACAATTCCCTCTTGAAATGTGAACATTCTTTTGTGAACTTTCACTGCCTTTGTGTTTAGTTTTGTGGTGGAAAGTAATGAAACTTTTTATGTCCTGCCATGGGAAACAAATAAAAATCCCCCCCTCCTACCTTTTAGGTAATGGATGGTTTTGGCAAAAATGGGATGAACGCCGGTCTCCCACCACAATCGAATATGATGGTTCAAACAGTCGCTAAATTCCTTGAAATGGCTGCTCCGTCTCTAAATTTCAATGATTCTATCTGTTCTCTTCTCTCTGATCTGATTTCAAAGGGACGAATAGATCAATTGCCACCTCAGGAGGTATTTTCTGTCAATACTCCTCTCCCTTCCTCGCCCCCAATTTTGGTTTTTTTAACCTCATTAATGTTTTGAGATTTCAAGTTGATCTAATGGCGGTTATGAGTGGTTCTATTAGCTCTCTGTCTTACGACTCAGCTTTTGCCCTAGTTGCTTAAACTATTCCGGTTTCATTTTATTTTTCTGTGCTCTTTCTCCCCTAGGTAAGAGGTAATGCAGATTCTTCGTGGCCCTCCCCACAACAGTGTCAACTCCTGTCACAACTTCAGGAAGTTGTGCAGCGGCAGCAGTCCACAAATGACAACTCTCAATCTTCATGTACCTCAAAAGGTACCACCGCTACGTTAAACGGTGATGTTACAGTGGCCCCATCCAGTGACTCTGATAGGACGTAAGTAGCATACACTAGTATATTTAAATAGTATATCCTTGTGATAACCGTGGTGCGCTTGTTTGAATTCATCAGTATAAGGAATAGTTCATCGACTGGTAGTGAGCCAAAACCCAAAAGCAGCAGACAACCTCAGCAACAGCCAATCGGAAGTAAGGTAAACGTAGCAACCACAGAGGGGGGTGTCAAGAGTAATCAGCAGCAACAGGGACGTTCTAGGGCGACAACGACAGGGGGACAAGCTGAACAAACTCCATCCCATGTAGCCATTCCGAAGACGCCGGCTGTTAAGAATTGTTGGGCAGAACGAGGAGCCGCTGCAATAATAAAAGCAGCGGCTACAGGTAACGGATGCGCACAATCAACGCCTTCGAAACCCCAGCCAGCTGCCATCTTAACACCTCAAAAACCGATATTAGCTCCCATACAGGTTTGGCACACCTTTATCCTTTCATGAATGCTCTTTAATTTGGCATTGACATAACCGTCTCTTTTGTGCTTCTTATAGTGTGGAACGTTGGAAGCTGCAAATGCGAAAAAGAGGAATAAACAGAGTAAACAAAGTTCCCCTGTGCAATCAATTGGAAACACCAAAAAGCCCGAGAATGGCAAAAAGACGACAAAAGGAGGAAGTGCTATGCCGAGAACACCTGAGATGGAATCCCTCATTCAGTGGACTGAGCAGGCGCTTAAGGGAGTTACAATGTCAGTACAGCATGTTGACATACCCACTCTAGTGGAATGCCTCGTTATGATCGACGGCCCGTTTGAGGTAATATTTGAAGTTTTCTTAGGGGAAGAGACTATCCTATAGGATCTGAGCTTTCTCAAACCATTGTTTAGTATTGGTTATGGGTCTAAGGTAAGCACGAACTCTGTCAATGAAACTTCTTTAGAAACCAGACCAAATTAGGGTTAGAAATTGTATGACAAAGCGTTTGATCTTCCTGAAGTCTAATAAAATACAGCTGCCCTTCCCAAGTGGGAGGACCAAGAGTTAAATAGGATAACTGGAAATGAAGGAGGAAGGGAAGTAGGATGGTGTAGGAAGAAGAAGCTTGTGAGAAATAGGTGGAATAAGATGCGCTTTTAGGGGCTGTCTGGTTTTGTCCTGTGGATCATTTTTAGAATGATTAGACCTATGAATCAGTTTATGTATTGGAGAACTTTCTGTTGAACCTGTCAATGTACTTCTCGCGTTTTACTTGATATGTACAACTTTTTTCTGTACTTATTGATACATGGTAGTTCAAAGCAAGTGCCTATCAATGGTTTGTTTGAATTGGCTCGCTGAATATCTCAACGGAATCAGTTGAATAAAACTTTGCGAATATTCAAGAAGGGAGTCTTCTGTTTTCTAACATTCAAATCTCAATAGGGGATTCACAGCAAGAAGTGTCTTAATAGAAGAAATTTTGGATCCTACTGATAATCATTGCATATCCTTTCTGATGTATATACAGACTGTTTCACTGGATCTATGCCTCCATTTTTAACTTCATTTTAGGTAGAGAATGTAATCCTCGATCATGTTGAAAGTACTCCTCGAACTCAACAATTTGTTCGGGATTTCTTGGATCGTCGACACACATGCTGGCAGCAATATAAGAAACAGAAGGAGGAAGAAGAGAATCAGAAAAAGAGCCAGAAAAGCGCGGATAATGTCGAGACTAGTGGATATATAGGAGCGACAAAGACTTACCAGGAAGCCAACGACTCTTCACCGGAAAATGCGGTACGTTTCAAGAGAGTACTAAGTACCTTCCCTCCATTTGATGTTTGATTTGCTAAGGATTGCTTGTGTTATCTCTTTAGTGGCGACAGATTAAATCGAAGGGCGGTAGCGGTCGCCGTGGAAAGAAGGGGGCAAAAAATCGTTAATGGCACACTTACCTAGAGATGGAAGTGAGGGAAAAGTGCTTATGAATAGTATTTCTTTTCTCGGTGTGTATGTGTAGCTATTTTCGTGTTTTTTGTCCGATTCTCTCTTTGTCAATAAAAGGAATGAGTGTTCTTAGTTTTTCTTCTCTCTTATGTCCACTGGTAATTCGACTTTGTGCTCCCCCACTTCTGTCTTCTCTTTCTTGAGTCATCCCTCCCCCTTCTGTCTCCCTCTCTCGTATAGCATGTTTTTCCCAGCTCTCTGATCTCTGAATCTCGTCTCAAGACTTGCACTGTCTTCCCTTGACTTTTCTTCCCCCTCTTTTCAAAGGTTAAAGAGACGGAGGAATGAGAATATAGGGAGTGTTTGTGTTGAGGGGTTGCTTTGCGAGAATGAGAGAGGGTGTGTGTGTGTGACGTGTCCATTCGTCCTTTACGATGCGATTTTCCTGACTGACACGTGTACAAACAACAACAAAACAACGTCCTGACCTCCTGTTCTCTCTCGGGTGTCTTCGGACTGAAAATACTACTTCATGTGCATGTGTACATACATATATTCTTTGAATGTTATTTCAATAAAATCTTGCGAAAAATGTGTGTGCGGTTATTGATCCGAAGGTCCTTAAACGCATGCATTCGAGAGAGGAGCTATGAGGGCGAGTCGTTAAAATGATTCGAGAGGGCCTGATGTTTTAGAAGGAGAGGGGACAATGAAAAATGGAGATCTCGTTATTTGAGATGTGTTGTGCGTCGGTATTGCGGCGATTAATGCGCTCGCCTGCCTACCACATTTGTGTTAAATCTGGCTAATAACGAAGGTGGCGATTCGAATTTCTCAAGAGGTGGAGGCCGCATGGTGCTACCTCGTCTACCCAAGATGGAGTTAATGGAAGCGAAACAGTTAAATTTCTGCTTGTTTCGATGCATTTTTTCTATAATCGATCGCTCTGAAGGACATTTTGCACAGGTTAATAGAATTAATTCCCATCACCTCGTTCGCTTTGGTAGGTTTGGATCATATGGCATTTAGTTGGGCAACCCTGCAAATTAGCGCCACACCGCCTCTGTGCCGTAGACTTTCCTCTGATACATATTTTATAATGCGTTTTATTAAGCTTCGCAGATAATTCTTTGCTAATCCATATATCAAAGATATAAATGGAAAAATAAGATGTATAAAGTCAGCATTTTTTGTGGTTAACCAGTGCATTTCACTATTTGCGATCTTTTATTCGGTTTATATTCTTCCGAAATCAGCTCAAGATCGCTTATTAGGAAGTTAGACATGATTACATTTCAAATCGAAGTCTCTATTAGTAATTTTAGAATAAAGGACGAATTTCATGATTTGGGATTCTCTTAACCACTCTAAACCGCAACAAATTTGATACATGCAGAAAGGATATATTTTTCTTCAAGGATTATTCCACATGCAACTTTAAGTGCTTAATCTTTGATACCGTTGTCTCAGCCCACAGTATCTCATCACATGGTAATTTGGTGCTTTAGTACCGCCTGTAAACTCCCGTTGTCATACCTAAGTGAGATAAATGCCCCTTTTATGTGGTTGAAATTAAAATTTAACGAATTTATGTCACACTTGGGACAATAATGATCTGGTTAATGTTTACTTGAACCATTAACTCGAGCACCATCATTAAGGTCACATAAGCCATCGATTTCACATGACTATTTTCCTCATGGAATTCGTTTACATTCTCATCCAATTGCTACAATTTATGTGCATGCTAAACCTACAGCAGAAAATTTGTCGATTTTCTAAATGAATCGATCGATAATCAATCAGCTAATCCACTTAATGCGTAAATGAACCTAAAGCTGCAATTTACACAGCTTTTTCTCTTATCTTTGCTTCTGTTTGGGCTGGTTTCTCCTGCCGTAGATGAATGGATTTGGGAATTATCGATCCCTGTGCGAAGTATCGCCGGAGTATTTGAGACTTCCCCTGCTGGTCTGCGCTATAACCGCGGATTTCCACGAGGAATTTGGGGTACAAATTTAGCCCCAGATCTTGGCAGATATGATGAAAACAACCAATCTTTCCTTACTGATGGTGAGTTGTAAATTTTATTTACTTGAGTATATTTCCGTGTACGTGCATGTTTGTTTATCTTTATTTTACTCCCCTTTTGCGGCAGTTTGACTTGTCCTATTTTTAGACGTGTGATTTTACATCATGTGACCACTACATTATAGGCAGCGGCGAACAAATCAGCGTGTGGACTCGGTAGAAAACGCGATAAGGGGATAAACTGCAAAACATGCCTTGATAAAGTTACTAGTATTGTCAAAAGCAGAACAGCCTTAAGTGTAAACGGGCTTCTCAAAATTAAGCATTCAAATTTTAATCTTCAAAATGTAGGTTAAATTATTAATTTATGTCTTATAATAAGCTTAACAAAATTGCTTGGCACTTTCGTATTCTTGCATTTAAGACTATATTGTAGTTAACGCGAAAAATCGATATATCTCTTTAGTTGTTGGCACATTCTCATTGGTTAATAATGCTGAAGTACAAATGAATTTCGACAACACATTCTATTGGTAAATCGACCATTAAATAGTGCAATTTCCATCAGTGCGTAAAGCGCGTAGTGATATTTTTGTTGATAAATGCGAATCTAAATTTCCGATTAGGAAAAGGTGCAAATTATTGGTCATTTCGTAAGCCGCGTGATTTTCACAGACAGAGGTAAATTTATGCGAATTTGATTATTCGGTTTCTCGTTGTTTTTAACTCACTCGCTTCGAACTGAGAGTGGAGGGAAATAGTTTTACTACCAGTAGAGATATTGATTTATCTTTTTCTCAGCGGTTATTTAATCAACCGCGGATAGCTAAAGACTTTAGTACTATCCTTCTCACGTTCGGGTGAAATTTGCATGCACGTGGAATTAATTCTGGTGCAAAGTTACGCAAATGCGTTTACTTTTCCTTTCGATTGAAGTACCCTTCTGTGAACTAATTTAATCACAATTTAGGGTGACAACTGAAAAATTTGTTGTACGATTTGATATTACATGCATCTCTATTGTTAAAATTCAAATTTCGACTTTTTTCCTGGACCCTTTGACGTTTTGTTTTAATTAAAAAAGCTACTATTTGTTTATTTGGGCCATTCCCATTTTCATTGAATTACTAAATATTTCACGTGTGTGCTAATAACAACGATATTCTTTTCGCACTAACCGGTGGTGATTCCGTTTTATGATGTCCTGACTGCTGTGTAATGATTGTTTTCATGTTTTTACCAATGAATTGACTATTTTGTCTAAACGTGAATGTATACAACTCAATTTAATGAGATTTATTTGGTGTTTTAAAGACATAATTTTCTGTTATTTTCCTTCCATCTAGGCGTAACATGATTTATGGGCCTAGGTGATAAAGGGCTTGTAGTAAGATTCCGTCCTTCAAAATTGGTACGCCTTAGCGATGTGTTTTCGTGTCGAAATAGGTTGCTGTTTCAAGCGATTTCAGATCACCATTTAATGACCGATTCCACATTACTGGGTGGTGAAATTTGGAGATTGTGGAAGTTTTGAAAAATCTTTGATCTCTTTTATATTGAAACGTGAGTTGTTTATGTTATTTAGTCAACAGAAAGTAGTGGTGGATATAGCAAAGACCGTATAGTGCAAATTTTCATTGATGTTGAAGTTCAATTTTCATTTAATTGTTGTGCACTATTGCGCTTTTGTTACAATTGTTATACTAATATTCGTTTGCATACATCGAAATAGAAATATGTGAAACTGTTGCGTAGTAGTATCTCACGCGGCAAGCGTTGGGTTAGTAATTTGTTGAATTTATTTAGAACAGCCATCACTGAAGGATTTTAAAATGCTACAAAGATGTCACCCCTCCATGCTTCTGTAGGACAAAGACAAAGGCTTGTATTGGTGAAAATAAAGGAGGCGTCGGCCTCGTACCTAGTTATTTGAATATGTTGGCACGTGTAAAGGAAAGTAGCTCTACATGCGGAATTTAGGTAATTGAAAAAATCGATAAGCGATTGGAATACTGAAGTGTGATATGTGGGAGGTAGAAAACTAATATAAATCAATAAAGCATTGATTGATAGTAACAGTTTTATTTCAACGGATTATTTATAGATCCGGAGCATGAATTTCCGATTTTCCTCCAATACCTTGTGTTCATGCTTCAAATATGAACAAATTAATTTCGGTTATATGGATCTTTTAAAGGGGTATCAATTTTATCATGATGAACAGCTCATTATGGGGTTTTGTTTTGGACTCAATGGCGGTATTTCCGCATTTATTTGTTTTATCATCCATTGTACGGTAAATGAATGTATGGTTTATCACTGTAGAAAGGTTTCTAAACTCAAAGAACAGTCCAATACGGGCCAAGAAAAAGGGATCTAGCAGAAATAAAAAAATAGATAGGGCATCAAGAGTCATACAAAATTTGATTTTTTGATTCAGGTTAAACAAGTTGTATCAATCGGATTTAGTCCATTGCCTCATATTCTAATGTTCCAGTATTCAATTGCCAAAATTTGTCCCCTAATTCCTGTGTGAATTCATGATTTTACCGGAGTCAAGTTCACGAATGAAAGTCATTTTAGCGATGTTTCGGAAAATTTTGGTCGTGGATTTGTCTGTGGAGTCACAGATAACGATTTCGATGCTCATCGGTGTAAATCCAGTGAGGACAATAGTTATCCGTGCTTAGATGCTCCCCTCGGATCTGAAATGGAAAAAACCACTAGCCTTGCCACTGGAAGTAAATACTTTTATTCTTGATTGTTATAGCGTTTCGAAATTAGTTACGAGGATGTTAAATGGCGCTCGACTGCGGGCTGATATATTTTTTCTTCCTTTGAGGACTGTTAGATTGGCCCCCATTCGGTATGAATTGGTACAAAAAATTTATATAGGATATTAGGTACCCTATTAACAGTCTACTGTACGGGATTCCAAACAAGGTGGAGTTTAGAAACAACCACTTCTGATAACTGCTTCCTCAACTCTTCTCAGCCAGCCTTCTTACGGTATGTGGTTTCATCAACAAAATTTGGTGAATCTTTGTCCCCAGACTTATAGAAAGTAAATCCATGATGTTTTCTGAGCAGATAGGGAATTTCAAAAGCTTTTTAACTCAATGTTACTCTCAATCTCTCCCTCGCAGATTGTTTGACTTTTATCAAAAGTAGTTCCTAGAGCTTCCCCTTTGAGAAAATTGTACTTCACTGCATTCGCAACACCAAAATTATCGCTTTTAAAGGATTGCGAGGTTCTGCTAGTTTCATCTTTCACAGTCTGCTATCAATTTTTCAGTTCTAAAAAAGAGTTTTGAGATTAATTCCATCCTACTACCACTTTAGCAATTCCTCCCAATGCTCTTTATGCTTAGACGTTTAGTAAAGTAATAGATATAAGTACAGATTGCTCTTTTATATATATTTGATACATTGTCCCCATGGTTTATCGCAATGGATTGCTGTGTATCAACAATGCCTGCATCTATAACTTCTCCATAAGAGGTAAAAGTTAATCAATATAAATCAATGTAAAACTCAGAAAAATATTGAGTTTTTTCAGATCTTTAGCAAATGCCGTACTCATTTGAAAACCTTTCATTTACCTCTATACTATGGTTGGCATCTCCATTTTGCTGTTTATTTTCGATTTCACCTCTACTCACAGATTATTCTTGTCTTTCGGAATCATATATACATATATATATGAGTATTTCCAAATAAGGGATCGATCCTAAAACCCATCCCATCTTATATCATTATCATGCAGACTCAGGTGATCTTTAACGATTGGAAAGTGTGCAGTCCAAGGTTGCTCTTTTGTGTCTTGTAAAATGGTCAGGAGAAGTCTTTGAGAAATTTAAAATATTTGAATTTGTTTTTATTTGTACAGATTTAGTACCATTTGTAAAAGTCACTATCCACGATTGTTCATTAAATTAACTTCTAGCTGTATGTTCAAATGAACCATTTAATATCTTTAATTAGTCGACCGGGATCAATTTATTTTTCCTCGTTTTATGGTGGTCAGGACACAGTTTGAAGGCAGTTACTCCTGCAATTAGTTAATATTTCATCCTTCTTTGACCTTTAGGAAAGACGGGTATATAAATAGGGACTGCAAACTACACAGTTCTGACAACAAAATATTTACACCCAGATCAGACTATTGAGATCTACTTAACTGTATCCTGTTAGTCCTTATAATTCTCAAGAACTAAGCCAAGGATCTAATTTATCGCAGTCCGTCTATCGGTTTTGCATATCGTCCTCGAGGTCTCATCTTCATTGATTATCGATTTTCGATGACTATGGGTCTACTAGTGTTCTTAATTTGTTGGAAAAGCAAACTCTATAATTTAATTCAAAAGGATTCGTTTTTTTTAGACAGGCACACAAATATTTGTATTAACCTTGGCTTCTGGCGCGGATCAATCAGTTAGAATATAAACTTAAAAATTTAATCATATGATCTACTAAAGCCTTCCATGCTTTTATTTAATTCCTACTTTCATTATTGGTTATAATAGTCAAGCTGTGAACATTATAAAAGGGTCACTAAGTTTATCTTTTGTTCCCTCGCTATAAATCACTAATGGTAAAAGAGTAATTTTTCATTTTTCTCGATCCTAATCTTAATTTTTGTCGCTCAGATAAGCACTGCTTTTATTTAGAAAGTGACTGTCAGCACAGGATTGTTTAGCGATATGACTTAATATTATTATGCTAACATATTCTATTTGACCCTTTCAACGTTTTCCTTACGTCAATATTCGATATTTTAAATTCATTTAAACAAGACAATTTTAGTACAATATTTACTGAATGGAGAAGAAGGACAATTTTGAAATTAAGTGTTCTGTAGAACGTTCATTGGAGCTTAGCTTAGTGAAAAATGTGGTAGATATTCGCATTTATTTGCACATTAGTCTCATTTAGTTCAAATGGGTCTGTTAGCAGAAGAAAGCGTATATCTGAATCTTTTTAAGCTGTAAATCCCAGCGTACACCAGCTAAGTGCTATGCAGAATTGAACTTGCGCCATTTCAAATGTTAGCCTTCTTCTGGCGTCAAGTAACCTAGAGCTGGACTGCGAAATAAGCGTCCATGAATCTACAAGAGAGTTCAAATCTGCGTTTATGAAAATCGGAGCAGCTGTCCTTCACTCCCCTCTCTCTTCTAAACATTGTTTGTTGTCTCGCAACCTAGTCTCCAGCAGAAACGAACCCTACAAGTATTTAAGGACAAAGTTGTGCAAATTGCAATCCCATCTCCAGAGATTACTTTTCAAGGAAGAAGTGCTTATACTTTATTTCCTCTACATTTGGTAACTAATTTATAAAGCTATGCATCATAATGTCCAATTCGTATTTTTAGCATGAGTATTAACTGATCATGTTTCCATGTTCAAATGGACTTAATAGTAATACCCGGCTTGATCAAGCTCAATGAATGAATAATAGTGTCACTGTCTTTTTATGGTTATAGTAAAGGCTTCCAAGACTTTTCCCTTCTAATGCCGAATATAATAAAATGAAACTAACTTGCGTGAAATTAGCATACTACAGCTCACTAGGTTCACTCAAGGTTATTTAATAGTCACAGAATTTATCATTGATGTCATTTAATGAATATTCCGACCCTTTTGTAACGCTAGTGTTAATTCGGCCGTAGATATCTAAATGCTAACCGTAGAACTGATTTAGACATCGCTCGTTTCGTCATTCTATTTCCTGTTTAAACGCATCTTTCCCACTCTTCCTAATGCAGATTTGTACATTCTCATCTTGCTTTCTGTTATCTTGTTTTGTGATGATTACTATTACAAATGAATGCATACAAAGCACTTTAACATATTTCCGTGGGAAGGCTTTTTTTATCTTTTGTTTATTCTAATTTTGAGTCTTCAAAAGAGGTTAACACACTGCCTCCTGGGCTATTTCTGGCTGAAATGATCACTTTTTACTGTTAGTCTTCCCCATAGCATTTTTAAAATTTAGAACTCAAGGGGGAGGGGGAGGTAATTTGTAGGAAAATTGCGCTCTAAAATTGAATATTTGGATTTTGTGACAATGACAAAAGATGCATAAATGGGAATATCAGATCTTGTTTAAATTTAAATTATTACAGTATTCAAAATAGTTACTGTAAGCATTTAAAGTTACTGCTCTTGGTCTAGTAATTTTATCTCTTTTATAAGATGAGCCTTTTAAGAATGCAGTAAAAATTACTCCTATATTTTATTCAGATTTCTTTTAATTTGATTCTTGACTGCGGATCAAATGCAAATTAAATGGTCCTAACATCACAAAACGAGTCAGCTGATACAGAGTATCCATGAATCTGTCTTAACTCTTAATTAGCCAATAATTTTTACCATTTTCTCAAGAACCGTCAAGCTGAGAATTTGTGTTGACAATCGTTATGTGTATATTTCTGTGGTTGTTTAGTATGTTCCCGTCGTAAATTCAAAAAGAAGGCTGATATTTCAGAGCCCAGCTGGGGTGGGAGAGCATTTGTCAGCTAGGCACCAACAGAATTCAGTTATGTTTTTTGAAATACATTTGAAGGATATACAAATGGTCAGTCATAGAAATATAGATGAAATAAATAAGGAAAGTAGTGTTTTCCCTAGGGGGGAAAATGTATTAAAATATTTTTTCTCAGATTAGTATATTATTTCCATTGCGATACTTCCGCTTGAGTTATCTGATGGACACAATTTTTATTAGTTTCCATTTGTTGATTTGTATTTCCACTAGACTGGGTCTGATTAAATTAGGGTTAGAATTATAAACTGTTCTTGAATATATACCATATCCATACCTGGGTGACTAATCTCACTTTGGACTTCTTCAAAAATGTTCCATTTATCTTTGTTCAACTTATTAGACCTCCTAATTTTCACTTTCTATAACCCGACTTCCAGTTTATGAAATTATGTCCACGATATTCACAGCTTTTGGACCAGTTTATTTAATTTCGCGGTTGGTCATGCTACCTCGATTTATTTGTGTCCTTTAAAGCCGGAAGCTTGTGGATGAGACTACCACAGCTTACTCAAGATGAACGTCATAATATAATGAGGGTTTAGGCTACATCTGGTTACGAAACCTTGAACAATTGTAAATGAGGAAATGGAATGGCAAGTATTTACCTTTTTATGACTCACATTCTCTGAATATTTGGAATTTCATTAAATTTTAAGGCCATTTACGAGAGATCAGCTTTTAAACAAACAGGTATTTACTTGAAGCCAGACACCTATTAACTTTTGTTGTTTGTGCTAACTATTTAAAATTCTACTTTCTCTTCCCAGTTAGCTGTCAACTGAAGTCACCATGTCTTCCAAAGTGCAAGTACAGTTATGCAAAGCTAGTTTTGGAAATGTCACACCTGATTGACGGTTACTATTTGTCTTTCACAGTTTAAATCTACAATGCTAGCTTATTACTCTCTAATCTCATCAGTCTAGGAAGAGTTTAACTGGAAATTAATGTTGCCTACTTATATTTTCTACTTCCAGCTTAGTAATGTTAGTTGTTTTACTGACGTAATGCTTTGTGATAATTGACAGAAAGTGTTTTTAAATGTGCGCCAAATTTATAGGCGTGAAGTAATGAAGGATATGCATTCGCTTTTCTGACCATTACAACATTTGCCACCTTTAAAAACAGATGGATGACTATTTTGATCGCATTAATTTCAATGAATCTCACATTAACTGAGCAATTATTACTTATCAACTCGCTTCGGAAAATCGACGAACTCAGACGATTCTTTCTAAACGGCAAAGGCTTCCACATTAAATTTGTTTCAAGTTTTGGTCCACAGTAATATATTGAAAGACTAAATCACAATCACTTTCACAGAAACTTTTATGATGCGATGGTTGAATGCAAATCTTTCTATCCCTATGATTTGTTTACAAAACTACTGTTTGCTAATCTGCTTCAAAAATACAATAGTCTTCCTTCCACAGCCACTGCCAGTCTGTTTTTGGAATTTTGGTATCAGAGTTCTCATTCGGTACTAGCTCTCTATTGAGATCCACAATTTATGAATCCATGAAATGACCTGAATCTATGCCTCAACACGATAGTTTTGTGATTGACTATGATTTTTTGCATTCCCAAGAGAAAAAAAAACAAAGCGCTCTAGGTCCATGTTGTAAAGATTTTTTAGGGTGAATTAAAAGTGCCTGCAGATATTGCAGAAAGTTATGAAAATTTGAATGAAAAAAGGGTTGATGTAATTGTTTTGTTTCAAACGTGAAGATAGGTAATAAATGTGTGCCTGCTCTGCGGATTTGATGAATTACAATGATCACTACTGTTTGATAATATTTTTGTCTCAAAGTTCGTTTAAGAAAGTGTTTCTAATACTCATCTTGGGTGGAGGATCATCATCATGAGACGTTTGGGATGAGGAACCCGATTTCTGTCAGACTTAACTATTTCGACTGGTCATTCCACTCACATCTGTGAATCCATTGTAATCTAGTGTAGTGTGATCTTTTGAAGTAATTTTTTTTACATTTTAACACGTTTTGGTTGTTTTAATATAGTTGCACGTTAAATTTTAATACTTTTCCTCGCAGTTAATAGTCTGCTACTTCCATTCTGTCCCTCCTAAGTGCAAGTGTAAGTGCGCAAAGCTTAATTTTGAAAATTTCACACCTAATTAACAACGCTCATTTTTCTTTTGTGGTTGCAATTGATGAGAAAATATATTTTTAGGTATTAAGATGAGTATGAATAGATTCCATTGAATATTGATTCGCGCATAACAGGATTGCATACACATACAGATTATCAGTTATTGAACCATGAAAAATCAATAAAATTGATCGATCGTTCATGAAAAATCTGGGAGGTTGGCGCTCTGCGCTCAGAATGACAATAGAAGCCTATGCTTTTAACTACTCAGACAGCTACACGAAATTACCCTGATCTGATTTAAGAAACCCATATAAATAAACGGTCAATAGATTGTGTTTGCACATATCTATGGGTGCGAGGTAAATAATGGGGTCACATAAAATTATATTTCAGTCTCATTTGATTTTTTTAGGATCAATCTATATTCTTAGTTCAAAATTCTTGAGTTCATAAGCTCTTTATTGAATGTCCTTTTTGAGTTCAAGCGACTAGGTTCTTCAAACTTGTCTGTTTTATTCGTACTATATGGTGAATATTTCTAATCGTTTCTCGTTATTCAAATGGAACTTAAGAAAATGACTTGCCACTCATTCACTTTCGTACATTAAATGGTCAAAGATTTTTCCATCAGAGAGGGTTATTACGCCAACATCCAATCTGTTGAATTAAAAAAGAGTGATGTTAATTTATCTTCATAAATCATAACAAGCTTTTTCTCAGTCCAGGATGAAGTTGCTGAAAAGTTGAATTTCTTAAATTCAACTTTAATTTAAGAAATTCAACTTTAAAAAAGATTTAAGTTGAATAATTTATAAAAAATTGGCTCAAACAATGACTTATTGAGCAATTTCAGGCAAATAAACGCCTACGCGGTATTTTTTTGTCATTTGTTATTTGAGTTAGTGAATTGAACCGTGCCAAAGTGAAAAAATATGACCGGTGAATTGCATTGGCTGATATATGTTTTCATTTGTAAGCGGCTAGGCTCATTTGATCAAACAATCATTAACTATGTTTTAGATTGGACAGAAACGAATACTTTTACCAAAATTATGTAAAACGAAGGGTTTCGTATACCCTAATCCAAGTTCGTAGATATGAATTTACTTATTTATATTTACATTCGCATTCAGCTTGTGCGCGGTAACTAATTAAGATATCCCTATAAGAGTTTTTCGTCAGCCCAGAGAATCTTTAAATGCTCAACGTGGTTAGGGCTTGGTTTTAAGTAATATTGGTAAAAATAAATTAATAATGATATATCTGCTTGTTTATAAAAGCAGTAGACATTATATTATTAATATACAATTTGGGGAAAGGTTAGAGTGACTTGGTCTATGGGACTCGGAACTTTTAATTCTTCATTATTCAGCTTAGAAGTATGTATGCTGTTGATTTTTCGAAAGATCCTTTGGAAAGAGGCGCAGTAAATTTAATGTCAACTTTGGGAATGACATTCTTGTATGTGGCATTTTAACCATCCTTGTCTTCCATAAGATTTATAGCAACACTGGAAGTCCATGTTGATCGTTGCGTCTGAGGATTAGGAATCCCATCGATAGTACAGGAGCATTGATTTCTTTGCAAATATTTGCCTATAATTGGCGGCCTCACACTTCAATGTTTTCGCTGAATTTCCGTTTGGGTGGAGATTTACAGTTTTGGGATGGGAATCAGCATTGCTGACTGCTTTAGTCATGGTAGGTGATTAAACCAAAGGCTCTTCTAGTGCCTTTACTAATATCTGAGTTATGGCTTTATGTAAGTTTTCTTTCTAATTCTCCTTTTACCAGATTAGGTATCATGAAAAAAACAGCAGAGAGCGTCGTTTACTCGGGAATGATGTTTCGCGCTTAAATTTATTTTTGTGAAATAGTTCAACAGTAGAAAAGGAAATATTCTATATTTATACAAAATCATATGTAAATGTCTTCAGAGTAGTTAGTTGATATGCACCAGGATTTGAGCTTTGTTTACATAACCTATTAAGAAGTATGAGAAAGCTTTCTTTCCTGAGATTACCTCTATATTTTTCGCTCCTTTTTATTTATGGGCCATCAATTTTACAAATCTTGGAAATATATGGAAATCTGTATATATATAGTGCAATAGTAATAATATGTTATTATTTTTGTTTTTCTCGGCGATTTACAAAGTGGCGACGCTTCGCCAGTGGAGTCTATTTTAATATGGAAAAACAATAATACATCATTTTAAAGTTAAAAGTGTTATACCACTTCAGAATACAAACTTCAAAGAGAGACTTGAATTTTGCCACGGTCTGCGTTAGCCAGATTTAACCATTGTAGTTAGCCATTCCACTCACAATAGATGTATTGATGGAATTTACTGAATCTTATAAAATTAGAACTGATTAAAGCTAAATTAAAAATACAGTTACTTAATGATAATAATAATCCAATTGTAAAATAATATATTCGACTAAATCGCGACTTTTCCTATGCTTCCATCAAGTTCATAGAGCTCTAATTGTGTATATTCAACGGTTTGATATTTACGTATATATTGAGACTTCATAATCTGGTTAAAAACATCAGAGACATTTCATTTCTTTAAATATCAAGAGTTCACCACAATATATCATTTTATGGAGTTATTCATTTTGTCTTACTACTAACAACGTTTATTGATCCCCACTCGGGTTAAATCTTGAATGTATTTGGCGAATTCAACTTCGTATAAAGTCAAATGTCTTTGGTGAGAATAATTCTTTCTCAGTGCACAATTACACAGCTCAGATTTACTCATTCTCTCCCACACGATTTTCTGAGAAAGGGAATGTGTTAAGAGAATACGGAAACTTTTATCACACACTTACAGCGTCATGGGGTAACCCACTTTGTCAAATTTAATGCCACTGACTGTTGTCTTCGAACAGCCGATCACCACATTTTCTCAAACTCTGTTACCCTTTTGATTTTCGAGCTTGCCTCTTTCCCATAATTGTTACCTTTATTTTTCTGAACGAAAAAGAATTTTATGGTCGGAAGGGGCATTCCAGACATAATCTTTATAGTTTTCTGTTCCGTTCCCACTTGAATGTTTATTTCTACAGCCAGAGAAGGTAGTCTGCCACAACATACATTTCCAATTTGTAAAAAGACTTTCTTATTAGCAAAAAGTTTATTATGGGAAATACTAATATTACTTGACAGTGTTAAAGAGGTATTTTGATGTCAATTTTATCTAAAACTTGCGTTCTACCAAAATTATTGATAAGCATCACGGTTGACCATCCACTTCACTATATCTGCGATGATAGGCATTCATTTTTTAACCTCTGATCTACCGGACCACAGAATTAGTATGAATAATAAGTCTATTTAAAGATCATATCGAGGATACGAATCTGACAATGAGAGACCTCTGCGATATTTTACGATTAGTTTTTCTGCTTTTCGACATTCTGATCCAGCTTAATTTCTGAAGGTTTTATTCAAGGAAGCGTTTGGCTTTTGTTTCGATGAGCAACCTTGCATTTGGAATAATTTTAAGGAAGAACCCATCTGGAAGCGCAAAATATAGGAGGAATGGTTCCACGACCAATTCCTTTTTTGCATGCTTGACGTATTCGACAGGAAGATTTCTTAAGTTATCAGGACCTACCAGGGTTTAAGCAGTGAATGTTACTCAAAGGCGTCAAGATTAATTTACACACACTACTTGACAATGGAGGTAGATTTTTATTGTTTTATTATTTCACTGAAGTTTCACAAAAAAGTTTCCTCCAATCCATCATTGACATTAAAAGAGCAAGCTTTGCTACTCCGCATTGATTGGTCGCTGGACCTTTTAACGAAGCAATTTATTTCCCTAACCCAGATTTCGGACAAAAAATTGGTTGCATTTTCTCTCCTTTTCGTATGTAACAAATCAGCAACATCAGAAGATGTAATCACGAGGTAACTGACCATGGGAAATATTATTTCAGGTCATTAAAGGGAAGTTAAATGCTAAATGACGCTTCTAATGTCAGTTCACTAAGCTACGCAACTGGAGACTAATCGCCTTACAGCATTCGATCTCATGGACAAATAAATAAGTAAATGTCAGTTTAATTACCTTTTTGCGTAATAATATTAAACGTATTTCCCAGTAAAAATATTAAAAAGTGACTGAAAATTACTTTAAGTATTAGGCACCTTTTTAGGGAATAATGCTTTAATTCTGTATATGCATAGTGATTGAAAGGTAACCTCTTATTTTAACTATCAAACAATCTAGGAGCATTATAGAGTTATGCATGATGGTTTTGATAGTCATTGCATCGTTCTAACCGGGTACTTCTGCAGTTGCCCTTCAACATCTTCATGTCCAAACTCCAGAGCTTGCTGATGAATTGGCACGTTCTCGAACATTTAAACAACTTGAGATCTCGACAAGGAAGTAATTTTCAAACACACTTTGCAAAGAAGGTGGTCAGCAATCGTTAAATATGTCCATCAAATAAAATCTCAGCCTAAAAAATCATTCTTAGAGAGTGAATTTTCACTGAGAGAAACCGTCGATTTGGCATAAAGGACAGCGTTCTTCCCCAAATTCGTTAAAGAAAGGAACTTCCTTTCGAGAAACTTGCATTCTATTATCCTGGAAGTAACCAGTGTGTGACTATACGTGAACTGATGAGTATGAATTCCGTGACCTCTGGCTGAAGTAGTAGGATAGCCACTGTAGCAACGACACGAAAATAATTCACTTGCATCGAAATTAAATTAGGTTGAATTTCAAGCAACCTTCGAACTGTCTTACGACAGCAATTTGACTTTTTAATTTCTATAGATATGTTAAGTAGGTCCACATATTTTTACTGGCCATGATCCACCTATCCTATATCTTGTCTACCAATTATTCATGAAAAATTGCGGCATAAAAACATTTGATGATCATTGTGTCTTGTGCAAATTTTATAACTTATCGCAAATTGCTTTACCTTCCTTTTTTAGCTTGTGGTTTTAGTTATAACTGCACCGCATTAACTAGAGTAATTGTTTCTGTAATTCGTTTTACTTATTTATTTAACGTTTGAAATATCTTTTACCTTCTGAAAATTTCAGAGAGCGCTCTCAAACCCTATAATTTATTTTATAATTGCCCTAGCAACAGTCTTGAACACACGGTTGTCATTCCTTTGGGATAACCGTGTACTGTTTTTCATCATTCTCTTCGTGGTCTCTAGGTAAATAGGCAATGTTTAAGGATCGGATAATATCTGTAGTCTCAAAAATTGTACTTATAAAGATGTCAATCAACAGTCATCAACTGACAATTACTTTTTAGCAGCGAATTTTCATTCTGGGGCACCAAGTGGACATTGCGAATAACGCTCAATGGATACATACAAAAAATCTCCCAAATCCAGAAATTTAATAGGGGGAAAGGATCCTGAAGCCATTTCTTATGAGGAACTTGCATTCTGCCAATCCTCTTGTTGACTAGAAATATCCCATTTTACCGGTCATTCGCTTCATTGAATGTCCAATGACGAGCATTTAAGTTCGTGACCTATAAATAAACAAACAGGTTGGCCTCTGCGTCACTGACACACAAATACTTTGATACAATATAACCTTTAAGTCAGTCCTTAAACTTTAATGTCGTCTTTGTAATTTCTTGGTAACCTCCAAAGTAACTACTAATAAGGGTGAATTTTTTAATAACTATGCTAATTGTATCAGGATGCTCCTCTGTGTTATAAATATACAATTTTGCACGTTTCTTTTCTTGCAAACCATCATATAGCGCTTCAGTTTTGAACGTATCTTAGCGAAGAAAAAAATTGTGTTCATTTTGATCTCCGCGGTGTGTCTTATTAGTTGGGGAAAGTTTAGACACATTGAAAACATCGAGTGACTTTGTTCTGGTTTACTGTTTCAAAGCACGAATCTCAGAAAAGTTCACTTCCTGTATATTAGTTTACGTTTCAAAGAGCTTGTAGTTCGTTGCAATTTATAATTGGAGATCAGAAACAAAAGAATTATTCTTATGTTCATTCAAATTTGGCATAGGTCTCAAATTACGATCTAAAATTCACGAGCACGCAGAGACTCTTGGTATCTTTCACATTTACCATAGCAACAGTCTCAAACACGAAGTATGAACTTCACGATAATTTTGCTCATTGGCGACCGTGCTATTTTATTAGTCGTTTCATATTCTCCAGACAAATAAAAGTGTTTGAAGATTTGACAATTAGTTGGGTTCATAGAGGTCCTGCCTTTATTTATGAAATGATTGAAAATGTTCTTATTCGGTAAATAAATATCATAGAGCTCGTTTTTTCTGTCTTTTTTCAACATCTATTCCAAAATAAAGGCATTATTGAATCTCTTCCAAATTAGTCACACTTCAAAATTAATTTATAAAACAAATACGACTGTTGGTGCTAAGATTTACAGCTTTCAGCTACTGCTGATGCAATGGCTTTCACGAAGAATGGTCGACCATAGTTTTCAAATTTAAAAGCTAAGAGTTGAGAATAAACCAAATTATATCGTCCAAGGACAGTGGAAACTCGAGAGAGAGAAAGAGAAGGAGGGAGAGAGACCGGAAATGGATAGAAACAAGAATAATGTGAGGAACGAGGGAGAGCTTGAAAGTCGAGCGTTCTCACCACAAATTTTGCTACTACCATGTTGTAAAATTTTACTCGAGGAATCTGAGTTTTCGCGAAAGAAATGAGTACAAATTGTTAATCGATATTCTCCGACTGAAATGTTTGGAAAAACTTCAAGTAAATGTGAAAATGCAAACACGATTTAAATTAATATTACTCAAAAGTGGAAAGAAATTTTTTGGGAATCCTTCACAGTTCTACAAGTGAGCAATGATAGTTTCTTGTTTTTCCGGCGTATTAGCTTGATTGCTCTGAGAGAATCAGTTTCTACCCTTTAATTACATAGTGAAATTAGAGGAAATCTTTAATTGCTAATACATAATAATGGAATATTTGAAGAGACTAAGTTGTAAATAAAGCGTTCTTGAAAAAACGAAATATGTCATTAATGATGTGAATAAAAACACAACAAATAAAGGGAATTTATATCAAAATCTCGCATATTGAACAATTCCTCCTTTCTATGGAGCTTAAAACAATACCAGATCTCTATTTTTAAGTTCACTATTGGTAATATTAACTGTTTCCATCGGCTCTCAATGTTGAGAAAACGAATCCGTGAAATTTAGTTGCATTATTTAGTAATTTTGATTCTCATATAATCTCGAATGAGTATTAAATGTCATTAGAGCATTATTCTTATTGCAATGTAAAGAATGCTCAGGATCTATGAAGCTTGTTGAACAGCCGATTCAATTTCACGGTCAATCATCAACTTCGATTTATTTGTACCTTCATAGAGTCAAGAACAGGTTGATGGGACTTGTGACAACTTTTTAACATAATGGATATCATTGGAATTCATTCAGAGTGAACTCAGTAAACCATTGTCTCGTTAGGTCTTCTTACTCAAAGTAGGTTTGAGTTCGCCGAAAAATCTTATCTTACTGATTATATAGTTTATTGCCTGAGCATAATGAATAAAATAAAAAAATATTTGAAAGATAAATCGAAAAATAGAGTAGCTTTAATTTCTTTTAAAATAGAGTTTTACATAGACAAGGTGTATCTTTAGCATGAGGAATGAATAGCTATTCGTTTCAAGAATTTTTGTCTCAGTCATTACTAATCCCCAAGACCGTCCTAACAGTGGCACTTAATTCTGTGGTGACCCGAAGTTACCGTAGGAATATCTTGTGTCCTCAAGTGGTTTTATTTTAATTAGCTGAATTAGCCAATTAAGTAGACCTCAAATGAGCGTTACTTGATCCCGAGGTGACCTTAAGTTCACCGTAGCGGTGGCCCTTTTCTTTGAAATGATATAAAAACCCCCTTTTTACACTTCCAACCAAAATAGTTAACCGATTCTTACGTCTTTCCTTCTCTCCCCCTCTCTCTCTCCCTTATTCCCTCGAATCATCATCGTGATTAGCTTAGCAAAACTTTGTCCTCCACAAACTCTTGTGTTCCAATTTTTAGAATTATCGATTGCTGTCATTACCTGTCAGCTCTAACGCCTATTCCTGCAAGCATCCGAACTTTCAAACAATTTTTGAAGATCAACAATTATAAGAAGTATTACAGCACTCATATGCATTTGGCCAATGAAATCTCTGACAAAGCAATTTCTTGTTTCAAAGTAGTGCAACATATTGGCGCATTTTTTAAAAATGAATAGACTTTTTCTCTAATATCTTTCCCAGAACCAGGAAAAGTAATGCATAAAGCAAGGATACATTAATTAACATGTAAATATTACAAAGTATTACAAATTTTAGCACTTCTCTAGTTTGGATGTAATCTGTACTCTTCAGAACTGAAATCTTAGTATTTCCCATCCATCGATTCTAAAATGGAGCATCGAGTATTGTAATGACCATTATTGCTGGGCTCGTACTTTTGAGTTTATACTATTGCTACCCATGACTATACAAAAACGCTTAACACGTTTTTTTATGGAATAGTTTCTAACCATGCGAAGTAGCAAAATAAGGGATGAAAGTAGGGATCAAGTAGAAGTTGATAATTAAACTGAGATATCAAGAGTCTCATTGCATTTGAATTCCTGAGACACTATGTTTCCCACTTTCTCATAAGGAGTATAGCTCACTTTATTCCGAAGCTTAATTTCCTTGAGTTGACCATGAGTAGGACTAAGAGTAATTTCATGTCTATGATATGAAATTTATTGAATAGTTGGCCCTACCACTTTGAACCATTTTTATCTTCTTACTGCCATAGGATTAGCAAATACACTTCTAATTTTTAAGCAATCAGTTTTCATAATCTAAAGTAAGCGCTTTTTGTCCTGTTTAGAAAAAAACCGTTGAAATGGAATTCGGTAACGGGTCTCTAATTATACTCAATGGCAGATACAGGATACTAATTGCTAATACTCATTGTAATAAATATTTTTTCTTTAAATGCACCATAATATTAACTACACTAATCCAAAGGATTGGATTTGAGTTCAATTTGATTCAAATGCCTTGTATCAGCAAATCGTCTACCTAAATCAATTGCAGGTTGGTTGATAAACGTACGCCATGCAGTATTCCAGAAATGTCAAAAGCCTATATGAACTGTTTTTCCTTACCACAAATATTAGCTAACGAACTAGCGCATATTCATCAATCATAAGAGAGCACCTATTGGAATTCGCCCTAAAAGTACTTAACCGAAATCTTTAAATTCCGACTGCCATATTCTGAATTACGATTGTGGTTGGAATTTGTTTAGTCCTAATTGTCAATCTGAGAATTAATATTATCAAAACGTCTTACCAATTAAGTTTAGGCTTGCGCTTTGTGATTCGTGTGTAAAATATGACAACTAACGTCTGTAGTTTAAAGCTGAACAGTTATTGATGGTAGCCCGTCTAAAGACACTTTCAAATCTACAAAATGAGAATTAGTGATTTATCCAAATCTGTGACTATAGAAATCGAAAACACAAAATGGTACTGTTAATGTTTAAAGCATACATTTTCTTGTAACAAGACAAATAAACGTAACACCTATTAACCTAGTTTTATCCTATATCCTCCTTCGGCCTCTATCATCCATTCAATTCGAGTCCGAAAGCAACTGAATGCAAGCTTTCATCAGATCAGGTGGTCTTTATTGATGTCCTCCATTTCTCGGGCCATCGCCTCCATGAGAGAGGAGGATTTGGTGTTTTGGGGATGCCCACTAATTTCCTTTTCAACCACGCCCAGCCCCGCCCCGCCCTACACATGATAATCGAAAGGGTTGAAGTATGGCGAGTTAGGAGGGGGGCATAGGTTTGATGTGACATGATGATGACATGGTGATGATGAAAATTCTCCACCATCCATCCAATCCTGGGTTTTGAGAGCTTCATGGGATGGAGGCGAATCCTGTTGGAAGACATAAGATCTTGTCAAGTCGGCTTAGCAACAATGGTTTAAAGGGTCTCGACACAGACATCTGTATCTCCATCTGCATCTACATCTGCCTCTGCATTGATTCTAAAACCCTGTGAAAAAATGGAGGAATCATGATGTGTCCTTCCCCCACTGCCCTTCACAACACTGAAAACCATCACCGTTGCTTCATGGTGCATATCTCATGCATACACATAATAGTTGGGACCACAGTGGAGTCCACCCACACTCAGCCAACCACCTGCCACTCCTCCGATTGACTTCTTCATCCTGGTGGAAGTGTTATTCTTGGGAGAAAAACCAACAACACTCCTGCTCTTCTGGGTGTTTCAATTTCTTTAAGAATCTCTTTGCAGACATTAAATGATTCCCTTGAGTTATTTTTGTCCACATAAACTGACGGACCCACATGAGAAGAACGTATGAGATTTGTATCCGAGGTCTTGATAGACAACATTCCCCAAAATATTGTTGTTCTCTCAGACACTTGAAGATCCTTGGCAAGATGTCGCACATTGCTTTCCCACGATTCTTCCCCATCATGCCCCCCATTATGCCATGCCATGTACACTTCTCACAAACTCAAGTGTTTGGAATAAGTGAGTGAGCGAATGAGTGAGTGAGTGAGTGAGTGAGTGAGTAAGAGAGTGAATCAGCAGAGCGTTGACAATGTTGTTTTCTTTTCCTCATGGTGGCCAATTCCTCTGCACTGTTTTCAGTCATTCAGGTCTCTTCTGACTTCGCAAAGGGAAGACGACTTGCAAACGACATTTAGAAATCCTGCAATTTCTAAATTTCTGTGTCTCGCTTTCATAGACACTATTACACAGCATGTCTTTTCATTTCATTGGTCGTAGTGGTATTTGCCGTAAGATCTTCTGCTATAAAGTACACTAATTATTATGGGGTTAGTTTAAATTACAAAAATAAAAGTGCCCCCAGATATCTTACGCACCCTGTACGCAGGAATTTTACTTTCTATTTTATTCGATATTACTAATTAATGCCAATGTGATGGTTTCTCTTTTGCTCATTTAAGGCTTTTTCTGGAATCGAGCTCGGTCATGGTTGAATTTAGAAGAACACTGGGTAGATCCACAGAAAGCCTACGACGTATTTCGGACTAATGTCCTCAGCTACATGTGTGACAATGACACTTGGACTTGTTGTTCTGCAGGAGTAATGGATATTAGTTGCAGCAGTCCACCACCACCAATGCAAGAGCTTGTTTACATATTGATGGATCCTACTCAGAATATGCCGGTCCTCTTTCTCTACTGGTGGTGTACTCAGGTTTGTTTAATTTAAGTTCCTTCGTGCATGAAAAGTTAGTATTTTGCTTACTAACGATTGGTAAAATCTCAAATATGAATTTGAGACGGGGTGGAGTGTTATAATTTTCATTCAAAAGAAGACTTAATCACTTAGAGACGGAACACCTATACTTTTGACAATCTTTTGGTCATTTCGCAGGGATTTAGAACAATGAAAATTGATTTTAGCTAATAAATATTACTTTTTTCAACCAAGAAAGGTGTTTTCACATCTCGCGCTATTTATTTAAATTGTGAAAGTCAAATGCTTTCTTCCATCTTCGTTTTTTGAATTTAGTAATTCAATGGATTTGAAGGGTCATTTTGCCTTATCGATTAAGAGTATTTTTTAGATTATGAAAGGATAGTAACAACTAATTGTACCTTGATAATTTTCTTTGAGAAGTTGGAATGACATCTTAAGCGGAAAAATCTCATTTGACATCTCCTTAAGACTTCGTTACAATCAGTATTAGTGATTACTCAATTAAACAGATCAAAAGATTTTATTTTCAAGTTTTGACATTTCTTATTTATGCTTTTTCTATTAGACGCCTATCTCTTTTTCCTGTATTACTGTATTTTCCTTTTCGATATCCTGCTGGAAGCTAGTTCATGTTGCCTCGTCGCCAATTAAATTATTCATATAAAAATAAGTAACTACCAGCTGTTGAAGACAGTTAATGTCTTTTTTGGCACTGGACGGTCGACTTTAAACATTTTACTTGGGACTTAATCTACTCTCGGATGTAATATATGTGAACCTAAACGTTACGTATTGGGAAGGACTCGCAGAGAATCCTCGTAACTAGATCATATCAATTAGACAGACAAAACGGACCCACTTGAATTGAGAGGGAAGTCAATTTTACACTGGTCTCATCTCAAAGAGAGTTTGTCATGTATTTAGACACTGAGAGCGATGGATAAACACCAAACTCGTTAAAAGATGCGTTCTCAGTTGTTAATCCTAGATAGACAAATAATATTCTAAGGCCTCCCTGATGAAGAATTTACCTTTAACCATCATTCTGTTGATTAGTTTTACCATCTATTTGATCAATCCGTTCACTTAATTAATAATTATTGAATATCTTTCTTGAACTTTAACCGATTTACAGTCGTCACCTTTCTCTCTGAATCTCAAGTGCCCAGATATACCTTAGAAATTATATTTCAATAATCAATATCTGAGATGTCATTTAACTGAAGTCCTTTTATTTATCAATCTGTACATCTGATATAATACACCGCCATATAATTAAATTATTAATTGCCTTTTATTGTAAAGTAAGTCTGTTCTACAT
The DNA here is from genome assembly GCA_900708905.1 of Hymenolepis diminuta. Taxonomy (NCBI): domain Eukaryota; kingdom Metazoa; phylum Platyhelminthes; class Cestoda; order Cyclophyllidea; family Hymenolepididae; genus Hymenolepis; species Hymenolepis diminuta. The sequence goes on along the minus strand of CAADRB010000005.1, from coordinate 2,799,447 downwards.
TGCTGCAATGCTAGGAAGTCTGATTTCTCCCGCTTTGTTCCTCGTACCTACTAGACATCGCTAGGCTACAATTGTCCCCCAATCAGAGAGAGATCAGATAGAAATGAAGTTACTCCACGACACCTTATTGTCTTAAAAAAAGGCTTCATAAAGGAATACAGAATTCGTCTCCTTATTATTGATTTTGAAAATCAAAACGCCACTGGATCAATAAGAGTTTTTACTCCGAATAGCTGTAGATTTGTCATAAAGTGGCATAATGGGCGACTAGAGAAAACCCCATCAAGAGGTAAAACAACAACTCCTTGGCTTTCAGCTTTGTTTACCGGTGTCCTATCAGTTTAATAGAGAATTTATTTTCATCACTCCTCTTCGTTCCTCAAATTCTGTGTTTGTAGATTGTTAAGTAACTGTTGGTTTTACCAGTTCCTTTACCACTAGCCGGTTGGAAAGTAAGGCATGTATGAAACTGAAGTAAATCCCTAAAAATCAATAACTGGAACTGAAAAAATGTAGGAGAAAAAGGAATTATTAAAGTAATAAAGAAATCAACGATAACTATTCTATTAAATAAATAGATTAAATAACTATTCCATTACGTGCTTAATGGTTGTTTTACAAATACGCAATTTTGACAAGAGAATTTATGGTTTACCGCAATATGAATACGTAATGATTGAGGTCAGAATCATCTCCTATTTACACTTCAGTTTCAGACCTAAGATATTTTAAAGACAGTTCCTTTTTTACTTAAGAAATGGTTAAGAAGGATTGACCAGAATACGTTCGTGGTCTTAAAACTAAACTTGACTTGGGTAGAGAGAAGGTTTGTTGAAACTATTTCTATGAGGGAGCCGCATTCTTCACCAGAATTAAGCACCCATATCAATAAATGGGCATCGATGGACACACTGATGGTCAACCATGAACATTTTCTTTGCTCTTATTTCAAGTTTTAGCTGGAGATAGAAAAACTTACTGAATTCGAGGCGAAGATATTAAGTGTGTTTATTTAAAAGGTGCTGACAAAGATATAGCTGCATTATCAGATAACGTTCCTGTAAAGCTGAAAATCGTATCCAGATTGTGAGGTAAAAATGCATATTTTGCTGTTTGAGTCAAAAATTGAATTTCTGTTCTTGTAGAATTTATAAAGGAAAGAACTCACGACTAGCGCTTTTCACTGCTAACTGGAACGTCCATGGCATTAAGCAGGTAATCGATAGTCTGGAAAAGTCAAAAGCCTCATTCATATTTATGCAAGTGAGTAACTGAATTTATCGATCCGATTGATATAATAGTGGAATCATATTTTGGAGAGTCTGTTTAGCTCAATATACTAACAGACATGTGATCAAGATTGAGTCCAATAAAATGAATGTGAAAAATTCAATGTGAGGTGGAGTGGGGGTTGTACCATAATGAGAGGTCGCTGTTAATTTGATGAGTTAAACTTTCATAATTGGTCCAAATGAAATAGGCAGCGAAATAATAACAATGCATATTGATACTATTTAAAAATGAGGTTTACAAGAAACCATCTCTCTGTAGAACCAGGTGTTGATGCTAATTGTGGGCTCTTATTTAATACATTCTGTTAGACGAGCAAAATGTGAAACAACTAGAATAATATAGATTCTAATGAATAAAAGCAAAGGAAAAATATAATATTATGTTGACCAATAAGAACTGAGAAATGTGAATTACATAGAGGTGTCGAAATCTATCAGTATCATATTACTTGAAAGAGGAGAGTAGAATTTGAGAATGTTAGTTTGAAGTAGATTTGAGGATTTCACTTCCTTTTGGTATGTGATGGCAGAAGCTGATATGTTTTGATGGAGGTTAGACAGCTATTAATCACAATATTGCACTAGGTTCCTGTTTTCTTACTGAAATACTGTGCTCATAGATATTTTCATATTGGTAATTTTCACAATCCAGTTCATAATCATTTTACAGTTCTAAATGAACTGCACCAATTCGTGCTTATCCTATCTTCACAGCTACATATGAGTTAGTTGGAATAAACTAAGGTTTGCAGTCGAGACAGTTTGATACTCGCGATACCTGTTTAAACTATTTTAATCGAAAGATGCGTTTAATTAATGAACACAGGCAATTGATTTCTATCCCTATTCCATTGGTTAAATATGGTAAAATAAACTTACCCTAACTGTTATTCTGCTAGCATTCTGTTATGGTTTCTCCTTTTTTTAGTATACGCCGATTTTGGTTGAAAACCGTTAGGTTTGCTATTTGTTCAGCAAGGAGGAAAAAGAGAAGTTCATAGTGATTTTCATTTTGGGTATTTGAACGAGATCCTGTAGATCGGACTTTGTGTGTACTTTGTTCTCAACTCCACTAACGTCGTTTGCACTTTTCATGATTGTCAAAATACGATTTTGAGAGTCCAGTGTTAATTTATGGAATGAAGCTTTGATGGTGAATTTTCAAGGAATCACGAGGATAATACAAATTCGTTTAGAGTCACAAATTCGAAATGAAAAGAATATTTAAACGAAATTGCATTATTAACCTAGTTGGATAATTATTTGTGCCTTTCAATTTGATGCTTCCACTTAAGATATTCGATCAACCTTATCAATTTGCTCTCTTATATCCCGAACTTTCGTTTCGACTACATTGCCATTTGCGTCGTTATGTTCTCTTTTTCATTATCTAGATCGACGCTTTCCTGTTTAATGAGTAGCAAGTAGGATGTTTATATCATTTATTCATCTTCTATCTTTGTTTCATGAAACACTGTGCTGCTCTTATTCCAAGTAAAATTGTATTAAGAGGTCCACCAAGTATCTAGAACTACTCATCCCTCTAAGACTAACAGGTTGCAAGAGCCCTACTTGAGTGAGAAGACCAAGAGTTTAGTTGGGCAAATGTGTATTAGACAATTGGAAATAAATGTGGGAGGAAAGGTGGGGCAGTAGGGAGTAGAATTGGGGGGAAGCATCGGTACTGAGCTGAGCAATCTGAGTTGTGAGGACCAAGCGAAATAAAGTACGACAAGGTAATGGACCGATTTTGCGTTCTTTGTCCATTGGTAGTTAAGAGAAGGTATGAGTCAGTAGACGAGCAACAAATGGGGAGATTGAGCAAACCTATGAGTCGGGATGCGCAGGTACCACAGCTGCTTTTTGCTAATACTTAACGTATTATGTGGGTCTCTAAAACAGATCTTTCAGATCGAAAAGATGTGTTATTTATTTCACATTCTAAGGGCTGTGAAATTTGAAGCTCTAGGAGTCGATATCCCAGTATAGAAGAGAATAATAGGTTCCACAGAAGCCACAATTTATTACTTCACATTAATTCCAAATTTACCGTAGAGTATTAGTTAATATGAAAAATATATAGGTAAATCATTATTTCAACAAAATGGGAGGAAAATAAAATATTAAATCTTATTTTGTTAATGAAAAAGGAATAATAATTATTCATGTTTATATATTTTCTTTGAAATAGGCAAAAAATATTGAGACTTAATGTAAATAATTTGTAATTATGCATCAGATTAATAAGCAAGTAGTAGTTCTGTTAATATTTCATTGAATTCTTGTTCTGAAAAGTGGTATCGCCCCCACGTCAGAAGGCATGGATTCGGATTCATCAGTGCAGATCCCGTTATTTGAATGGTAATTTGTGTTAGAGTAGGAAAACCTGGTAGAATTCCGTCTTCCCCACTTCCACGAATCTCACTAATGTCAATATGCGACAATAGAAATGGTTTAATAAATCGGAAAGCAACCTAAGACAGTAGTTAACAGTGGTAATGATTCAAAATCATTAAGAGTGAGGGAAGAAGAATTTGCAACTCCTAATCCCTCTTGTAGTCTAAGCATCTGGAAAGAAATTTTGAGAATGATGATTCATAGAAATAAGCTTTAGGAGTCACCCAACCGTTTCTCCCAAGCTGCCTCTCGAATCTGTGCCAAGAGCAAGTTTATGGTAAAAACGTAAAGAGAATGAACGGATTATTAATAACATGATTTTTGATAGTGAAATGCCCACAAAATATGCATATAAATTTTTTCTGAAGACTTTGACAAAATGTCACAATTTATGAAAATTATAATTTTCAGCCTAAAAGGTAGCATTTAAAGACGCAATAACACATACTAGTCATTTCACAACATTGATATCATATGAATCTTACGAGGGAGGACACAATATATAGGACACTTACTTGCGTTAATACTATGACTTGTATGTGTTAAGAACGTCGGCAGTAATTATTGGTTTTCTTAAGTGTATGATTTCAAGGTGAGTTCCGTCTCAAAATCTGAAGTATAATCAGTTTTTGATCCTGAGTGAATGGGTGAGGTAATGGTTAGTGAAGTTAGAGATTATAAAATCTAAACTTATCAGCCCACTCGCCAATGTTGATTAGTAACGCTACGATCATCGGATCAGCGTCTTGAATGCTCTCTCATTATTGGGAAAACAGTTTCCAATTTCCAAAAACAATTTAGATCGCATGAATCCAAATGTCATAGGAGAGAATGACATTTCACATGGTTACGGATTTTTATAATTACATAGAACTGACCTCTTAAAATGTCATATCTGAGCCTAGTGAAAATCACGTGACAACAATATGGGGTTCTATGCCTTTTGTCCCATTGTCCACAAATAGGAGATATCTGATCTTATTATTGTCATATTGTCTTCCATCCTACGCTTACCTAAAACTGATGTGATTTAATATGCAGCTCTCCTTGCTTTTCAACAGCTTGGTCAGGTAAAATCAGATGCCACGTAGTCAAATTTCGCCCAATCACAATTTGTTGCCCAGTTCAGTACAAATATTATATATATATATATTTCCTTACAAATGAAAACTAATGTTGTTTTAATAGGAGAAATTAAGTACCAACGAAATATGCGCAATTCAAATATAATTGCATAAATAGAAATTTGTTTATTCAACCGTCTTTAATGGGTTTCCATTCTTTTGTGTCAGTGATTAAATGCTACTTTAATAATAAGTAATAATAGTTACATGCTCGTTTATTTATTTATATTATTCTATAAGAATATAATAGAAGAAAGGGCGAGAAGGTTTGTTCCTTGGTGTACTAATTTTTTCACTTCACTCTTCACCTTACAAGAATAATGTGATGTTGTTTTTTTGCCACTTTCTTGAAAGGTCCTTTGCAGAGAATTACATTGAATTTCTACTTAATGTTGCGGATTACATTCTGATTTGCAGCATTTTAACTGCTCATGTTTTTTCGTGGCTTAGCGTATTCGGAAATTGGACATTTGAAGTCCTTGTAAATCTTTGTGCCTATGGACAGTGACCCCGTCTATAGTATAAAAGCATTACTGTTGAAGGTTCTGAAATAATCCAGGTTAATTCACGCTGAATGTATCACTCTTTGGAAACATGTAGGAATTGGAGGAAAAGAAATCTGACATACTAGAGTAGAATAATAGCTGACGAAAAAAGGGAAACTACAAACTTGCGCGTCGATGGCGTATCAGTCAACTTGCTCGTCTGTCGCATCGGAGACCACAGATTCGAATCCGCCGCGCACACCCAGTGAGTGGAAAGTTGAACCGCACTGGTTAAATCCCGTTAATATGGAGGGTGACAGAGCTGGAGTCTCTCATTGGGAAAGTTCCGTAATGCCAATCCAAGATGAGTGTTGAATAACGCTTTCCTAAACGGGCTTGGATATTATTATTATAAAACAAATAATAAACGGAAACTAAGAAGTAAAAATAGTCATGGAGTGGAAGTGATCAGTAGAAATTTGAAAATATACGAATTTAAGGAGTAGTAGAGTAGTAATTTGAGTGGTTGATCTCCGGATTGACATTGGCAATCGTTCTGTCTCTTCTTTGAACTTCTGGAGAGTGATCGACTTATCTTTGATTTTGCAGTCTTTAAAGATGTTCATGTCTAACCATTATGAAATTTGGATCTCAAATCTCCTTTCTGATACGATTGTTGTGGAGGACACGTTGCCTTAATGTCTTTTGGGAGTCTGTTGTTCTGTGAAGATTGCCCGTTTTATTGCTTTCTTCTCTTTTGTTCTCTGTTCCATCAGATTGCTTATATTGTGAATTTCTGTACACCTCAGCCTATATCTTCTCAATGCAGTCTAAATTTTCCTTGTTCTTCATTATCATTCCTCCCTCTCCTCTCTCTCTGTCTCATGAACTTTGTTCCTCTCTCTCAAATTTATAACAGTTGCTGTCTAATGCACTCTTGTCCACTCTAGACTCTGCATTCTTGATCTGGGATTAGTGATTGTCGGTTAGTAATTTAGATTTCGCTCCTACACCTTCTTTTCTGCGACCATTGGCAGCCGTATATTTCACTGTTTTTGTTCGCTGTTTCAGCCAATCACAGTCCAGTCAAACCAAACCCTAGAGTCTTAATTGATTTGTCTTAAAAACTAATGCATTAAAGATCTCCTTCCAGTTCTCGTTGATAGTTAATGACACAAAACTATTAGTTTAACAAAGCATAAAACTATTTTGCATACAGAGCTCACTTTTCTTAATTATTGGGCGGAAAGAGCACTAATTTACCGGATGATACTTGCTGTTTTAAAATAAATAATTAATACGTTTTTAACTTTATTTAATATTGTATCCCTTGGAAAAATATTCGTGTAGATGTCAAATCTGATCAATTTACGGCTGAACAGAAATTCGCCTAGTGTCTTGCAAAGTGATCTAATTTGCTTTTGAGTTGGCGATTAATTATAATTCCCTTTATATCTGAATAACAGTACTATTTAAATAATCAAACAATACATTAAATCATTACATTTACACTTGCAAATTTATTTCTACGGTCAGATATATTCATGTAGTATTCAGGTTTTTCTAAAGTCTAGCTAGATGTTAAACACGGCAACCTGAGCAGGGCTGACTTTCTGTCGTTAAATGATTCCTTGAGATGCTAAGATGTGACATATTTCAGACGAGTTCTCCTTGTGTTCTCGTGCTTGAAAATTTAATAACTTTGTGATAGACTTCAGTTAAGAAGTATTTGACAGTGCAATAACTCCAACTCCATTTAATTTTAATTGTGATATTATTTTGTGATAGCTAAACTGGGATACTAACATTCGGTCTTTTTCATTTCTACATCTTCGTTCATATGTAGATCTGTAATCCGTATAATCGATAATGATTACGTACTCCAAGAGCTCTGCTTTGTTTAAAATGCCTCTGCTAGTCTCATTTACCTGCTCATGACTGTAGGAAGATACAATTAAAGTACCATGGCCAACCATCCAGATGAACCAATTGGTCAGCTGATTTCATTATATACTCATTTTCGATCCGAGATTTAATCCATTACTCGATCATTCTACTATATTTTGTCCTATTCAATGTTTAAAGCTTGTGCATTTCTAAAGGTAATAGTGTGTTTGATTAATCTCAAAGAATATAAGCTGTGTGTGCGTGTGTTTACACGAAATCGGATACATATTTTCGCACACTAATAATCGATAGAGTCACATGATAGAAATTCGAATCAATAATTTGCTAATTTGATCTGATTTAAGAAAATGTGTTAATAAAAGTGTCTGTAGAAGAATTTTATTATGTGCAATAGAAGCTGATTCAGATTATGGTCACGTCTGTCAAATTATGTGCTGCCATTGATTGCGTCAGTAGCGCGTTAGTCACCGTGATCCTTTATCACGTCTTAGGTCATGGGTTCGATTCCCATCTGTGCACACCCAGTCAGCGGAAAGTGCGACTAAGGTAGAGGATGATAGAATTCGATTCTCTCACCAGAGTAGTTTCATAATTCAACTCTCAACCTAAGATAAGCGTTGAAAAAGTGCTTTCCTAAATTGGTTTGAGAATTATAAGTGCTATTACTGAACTCAATTAATTCGCATTTTTATAGATATATTTAGGCGTTTACTGTTTCAAGTAGTAATAATAATTTCATAAGTTTGATTATATCACATTTTTTCAGTAGTGATAAAGGAAATTTATAACATTTGGTTGTAGGAAGCAACTGAAATCGGTTAACAGATTAACAGAATGTTCAATAAATGGTGAAGAGGATGACGAAGAAAGATACTGAGAGCAAGATCAAGGCATCAAAGAGTCTTATTTCTCTTTTGGATTCTGGTTGTACAATATTTATCAAATGGATAGGTCACGTTCTAAAATTCTAACTTCATGATTCGTCCTCTGGATTGTAGCAAATGTTTGTTCCGTACCTATTAACCGCTTTGAATTCATTTTTTCCCTCGGATGAGAAAACAGAATAATTATACATAATTTTTCAGCGGCTTACAGTCTTAAAATAACAGATATGAGGTAGTGAAACATTTTCAGTTAGAAGAGCACCGTATGCTCAAGGTGAATAGATATAAAAAATAGCACATATTTTTATCTGTTTTTAAATGCAAACGCTTTTCTGTGGGTGGTATTCGATCACTTTTAGTTTATGCACATATTATGCATTTTAAAGCATCACATTTTTCACTGGTAACATCACTGAATCTATGTTTATAATTCGCCCTCTGTTAATTTACTGCTAGCAACAATAAAATAATCGATTATTTATTAACTTTCCATCGAATGTCATACTTCTGTACCTGTATATGCAAACTTTACCTTGGAAAATAATAATCCGAATTTCGAGTCACTTCTTGAAACAGCACTTATGAACAGTTTGCAATCTATTAATCAAGTACTGATCATTGAAGTGCGTCTTTCTCATCCCTGAACGTACACAAGTGGGTATCGATCTTGTGACCATAGGCTTAGCAGTAGTGGATTTTGACCTCTACATTGTCTTCAGTTGAGAGAAGTGGTAGAAACACTTATTCTTGATAAAAGAAAGCTATGCTGAAATGGCCTTAATAAACAACTTGCAAACTACCTCTGTCATTTTATGTTTTATGTATGAGTTCCGAATTTTTTTTATAAATTATTTAAAAATAATATTTGAAAGCGAAATCATTTTACTTATGATCAGAGGTAAGAATCACTTCCTTAAACAACGGCTTTCCGATCCCATTCGATCGGAATTAAGGAAATTATAATACAAAATGTAATTGGAGAGAAGTGGATTAATTTGCTTCATTAATAAAATAATGTATCAATCAGGTACATTTAAATAAACCCATTTCATTAGAATGGATAATATCGTTGCATCGGTGGTGCATCGGAAAACGTGCTCATTTTAAGGTCAGAGATCGTGGATTATATACCCAGCGGTGCACAACAAACCATCATACTGGTTAAATCTGACTTATAAAGGGGAATCGAGTTTCTACCCAGAGGGTTTTAAAAAGCTATTACTCCACCCAAGGTAAGTGCTGAAAACCACTTTACTATATGGATTTAGGAGTTATTGAGAAGGCTACGACGAACGCAAGATTCACAGAATTTAATCACAAATTAGATGGCAAGGAAGTAGAGAATGCGTCAGGAATATTTGCACTGGAGAGAACAAATGCGACTTTCATCTAACAGGTGATGAACTGAAAGAGTGCTAGTAGAAGGGTAGAAAGAGAAAAGAGTGTAAAATTAAATTTGTACAACTGAAAGAAACGAATTCATAGACAGCTTAAAGAGATAGATAATGCCACAATAATTGTTACGGTCAAAAACCATATCATAGAAGATGTAGTTTCCGAATGTCTTTGCTCTGACTTAACAATAAATTTTGTCCATCCACGTTGTGAAAAGAAATATCTCATATTTACTAATGAATCGGGAGAAAATTAAGAAAACACTGCTTGAGGTATAAAACTACAAAAGTAATCATTGTGTTCTCACATTTTAGAAAAGAAAACTAAATATTTGTAGAAATTTTCGCAATGATATCAATGAATTCATAATCAAATCTAAAGTTTTAAAGTTTCACTGCAAATTCAACATGAGCTCTGGCTGAAAAATTGTTAACTTATATTCTCCTTTATGTTTAATCAATAATACTGCATGAGGATCCTAACATGCATCCCTATTTTACCTGTGCTACACCCATAAATTGTCTTATTCGACTTCTTCTTACCTAACTAAACAAGCCTCGAATAGTTTATGGTAATTTAGCCAATTCATTTCCTATCAGAGAAAATTAAATCAAAACTTGAATTTTAAATAGAGGGTGCGTAAGGCATCTGAGGACACCTTACGCACTTTTAGAAAAACACCAAATGAAACTGTAAATGGTTGAAACTTACAATTTTTTGTAACAAAACAAATGAACATAGCACCTATTAACATAGGTTTTATTCTGTTTAACCTCCTTCGGTCTTTATCATCCATTCAATTCGAGTCCGAAAGCAACTGAATGCAAGCTTTCATCAGATCAGGTGGTCTTTATTGATGTCCTCCATTTCTCGGGCCATCGCCTCCATGAGAGAGGAGGATTTGGTGTTTTGGGGATGCCCACTAATTTCCTTTTCAACCACGCCCAGCCCCGCCCCGCCCTACACATGATAATCGAAAGGGTTGAAGTATGGCGAGTTAGGAGGGGGGCATAGGTTTGATGTGACATGATGATGACATGGTGATGATGAAAATTCTCCACCATCCATCCAATCCTGGGTTTTGAGAGCTTCATGGGATGGAGGCGAATCCTGTTGGAAGACATAAGATCTTGTCAAGTCGGCTTAGCAACAATGGTTTAAAGGGTCTCGACACAGACATCTGTATCTCCATCTGCATCTACATCTGCCTCTGCATTGATTCTAAAACCCTGTGAAAAAATGGAGGAATCATGATGTGTCCTTCCCCCACTGCCCTTCACAACACTGAAAACCATCACCGTTGCTTCATGGTGCATATCTCATGCATACACATAATAGTTGGGACCACAGTGGAGTCCACCCACACTCAGCCAACCACCTGCCACTCCTCCGATTGACTTCTTCATCCTGGTGGAAGTGTTATTCTTGGGAGAAAAACCAACAACACTCCTGCTCTTCTGGGTGTTTCAATTTCTTTAAGAATCTCTTTGCAGACATTAAATGATTCCCTTGAGTTATTTTTGTCCACATAAACTGACGGACCCACATGAGAAGAACGTATGAGATTTGTATCCGAGGTCTTGATAGACAACATTCCCCAAAATATTGTTGTTCTCTCAGACACTTGAAGATCCTTGGCAAGATGTCGCACATTGCTTTCCCACGATTCTTCCCCATCATGCCCCCCATTATGCCATGCCATGTACACTTCTCACAAACTCAAGTGTTTGGAATAAGTGAGTGAGCGAATGAGTGAGTGAGTGAGTGAGTGAGTGAGTAAGAGAGTGAATCAGCAGAGCGTTGACAATGTTGTTTTCTTTTCCTCATGGTGGCCAATTCCTCTGCACTGTTTTCAGTCATTCAGGTCTCTTCTGACTTCGCAAAGGAAAGACGACTTGCAAACGACATTTAGAAACCTTGCAATTTCTAAATTTCTGTGTCTCGCTTTCATAGACACTATTACACAGCGTGTCTTTTCATTTCATTGGTCGTAGTGGTATTTGCCGTAAGATCTTCTGATATAAAGTACGCTAATTATTATGGGGTTAGTTTAAATTACAAAAATAAAAGTGCCCTCAGATACCCTGCGCATCCTGTATGTTGAACAAAATTTTTACAGAATCTCTCATTAAATCATTCAGTTTTACAATAAGAATGTTTTTATTAATTAACTTAAAATAATTAACGAGACAACGAATATAAGTAATTTGGCAATATGAAATATTGTTGGTGGTCCTTTTTTGTCTAGTCTCCAGGCTCCAGTTATTTATATCGGAGCAACGTTGTATAATAACTATTTGTCGGCTTAGTCATTTACTCGAGTTTATTTCCACGATATTCTACTTAAATGAACGCATAAAATACTGTAAAATTTATGTGGAGGAACGCAATCACCTCTAATTTGTTTCTTTTCATCTTCCATAATGTTCGTCAATTTCAAAATATGCTGTCGATTTAGGATTCTCCTCTATTCTATCAGAATATCAATTATCCATGGCCACTGACAGCTCTCTTTAAAGCTCTATTCTGAAAAGTAACCTTTTAGTATTCAAGATTCTTATTATTAGGTATTTGCTCTCTGATTCCTCCTCATTTAAAAAAGCTCATTGAATTGATTATTGTAATTAAAACAAAAACGAGTCGATCAGTAGAATTATAATTCAATGAACACTATCTTGACATCACCGAAAACTTCTAATATTTGGTAATTTGTCCTCAATAAAGTGAATTTTGATAGCCTGACCCTCAGCAAATCAACACCAAACATAGTAGCTACGCAAACTCGTTTTCAAAATCCTAACTTTAGCAAACTTAATACTTCTGTGTTTACATGTTTTATCACGTTAAAAAGTGTTTAGTTTCTCCAGTGAACTGAACCGATAAATATACTCTACGACCAACGTTTATTCATGTAGATTATTAAAACTGTCATTGATTATATTTAGTGAATAATATTATAATTATGGAAGTGAGACTTTGTATAAGGTTTATGCTTTTATCTACAGGCATTACTCTGGATTATTCTAGATTCTTCTTTATTCTGATCCCTTGGATTCATGACCATACGTACTAATCTTAAGTGGTGAATAGGGGAATGAATCTAATATAGTCTACTTGCCGAAAGTAATGTCCATACGTGATCAGTTATAGATCTATGGGCTGAAAGAGCCAGCCTACTTTAGGAATTGAGTGTCGGACTACACAGTCTGGCTATCTACTTCCTACTTCGTTAGCTGTATAGTGTGACGAAGCGCGTGGTCTGGAAATGCTGTCTGGATTACATATTTTAATTGCTAATATATCTTAAATGAGACCGCCCACTTATGAAGTTTAAATCAGTTTAAGTCAGTCAGATAAATTTAGTGATTAAGCCTTTAATATTTGTTCAATATGGCAATTAATAGAACTAAATAAATACATCGTAATTGCGGTATCATGTCCTGACGCTAAAAAATCTCCATTGAACTGAACTTTGTACATCCTCTGTTAACTGAAATTTGTTTACATTATTTAAATTCCTGACTATTATTTATCTCTTTAGCTACATTTGTCATTTCCAAGCATTTTATGACATTTATCATACAACAATACATGAATATAATTGGTTTGATTCTGTTGAGAACCCTTTCCCTAACTTTTGGTTCATGTTAGAATTAAATGTAGTAAAAACATCACTGACTCTATTAATTACTCAAATTAAAGGAATGGTGACATTTTTAAGTGCTCTTTTCAGTTAATAGTCTTTACGATATTAACGGAGAAGTTTCGACATCTTTTAAAGTATTTATAATTCAATTTGAAATATTTCGTAAAATTGGTACTTCGATTGTTTCATTAATTTGAGGTGTCACTCATTTTATCTGCGGCGGTCTCTAGGGTTGATATGACTTTTTATCCTGTCTTAAACTTAGGAAGGAGAGTTTGTTCTAAAAAATCACTATTGATTACCTGTGTTAAAACTAAGTGAAATGGAACCCTGCGTCAATTAAATGTACTCTCTCATCTTTTAACCGTGGTTAGATTGAAGCTGGCAAGTTAGCACCCTATAATGGTGGTTTTAGACATTTCAAAATTTATGACACTATTTAGGGCATGCCCAACAATTCATTACCACTGTAGACAAGAATAAAAAAAGTCAGAAATTTTTTAAAAATAGGTATCATAGTTTTCCAATCAATGATTCAAATGACTCCGCAAGACATCGCTCAATTCCCCAGTTGCATATGCGGATTTATTGCAAAACCAGTTAACTCAGAATTGTTTATAGTGAAGAAACTTACCTATAGTCAGGACAGTAAAACACATATGCGAAAGTTCGAATCCACTCCAATCAACTTAGGGACCTGCCACCTCAAATACTTAGGTTCTTATCCCGTCTTTAAAGCATGTACGAAATGGACAGTGAGTGAGAAATCATGAAATTTAGATGATAGGGGAAAGCTATATATAACTAAGCGTACTAAGAACAAACAAGTTGGTATTATTATGATTATTATGAAATCAGGCAGAGTTAGAAGGCTCTACCGGACTTCCATCCCTTTCACTTCCGCATTTTTTTACTGTTGAATCTAGCTCAATTTTCAGAAATCGTATAATTCAGTATGCCTAATATGGTAAAATAACATGTATTAAATGCATATTACGCCGAATTTTTGCATTTGAAAATATTAATATTAATCAACTTCTTCAAAGCATGTGATGCGCTACTAGGCTGAAAATAAAAAACACACGACTTTTCTTTATCGATCTTTCATGTTACTGAAGCTCCCCTGAGAGAATACGTCTGGTCCATATCAAATAATTTTATTTTGTGTCACTTAAAGCTAATCAGACAGACAAACTAGACGATTTTGAGAACAATGGGGGGGGGGGTCAAAAATACCTTTGTCTCAAGGGCAGATTATCATGTGATCCAACAATGATAGTCCGGACACAACATTGAGAAATGATTTTCAGGTCCAAAAATCTTGACAGGTGATATTTGGGAATCTTAGAATCTCATCATTAGGAAGTATGATTGGGAAATTAAACTAAAGTGCTAATCTTTTCCTAGGAAAGAATTAGTACCAATACTTTTCATTTATTATTCGTATTGTGCTCCGTTTTAGATCTGTTTTATCAAAAGATTATGCTCATTTATTCTCTTATTTAATATGTCCTGCCTAAACATAGACGTTTTGTAATTATTCATCACGTGGATGAGAATTTTTACCTTCCTTGTTGAACTAATTCTGTTGTATACCAATCGTCTTGAGGCTTATTCATTTTCCCAATATTTTTATTTAATTAATAAATTATATCACAGTCATTTATACAAAATGCAATTATTTCATCTTGGCTTCACACGTAAATTTCTCTTTTCGTTAGATAAATCTATTGTTGAACAAATGCGTAGTTTTTCCATATTATGGTTATAAACTATTAGCCCCCAAAACAGTCAAAACTACCTTGAATCCTTTCCGAAGTCTTCTGAAGCGTCTGGAATAACGGTCTGTCAGATGATTGCGTTAGGTCTCCGGAATTCTGGAATTCCATTGTGGAGGGAAATAACATGCGTCCAGATATGTCTTTGTTACATCCGTTTTCGGTGTGGAGGATGTGGCTGCGTACCGAGAACAGAGAGGCTTGTGATGACGCACACTGATGTGGATACTAAAGTGTAGTGTTGTCCGATACCTAAAGTGTAAAGGGTTATTAATTTCTTCCACTGTCTCCTTACCTTATGTTTCCTTTTCACATCATCAATAAGGTGTTCTTCCAGACCGCTGAAGTTATGTGAAGAGTGAAAAAGGCAGTCATTAAGGCAACAGCAAAGGTCGTAAAATCAAATAGAAGAGAACTGTGAAATATTCCTGGACATAATCACTTTTGGTGTGTCATGAGTGGAGGCTGTTGATAATGGTGCCGGTTGTGGCAGCCTTAATGGGTATAACCTCAGAACTACTCTAAATACGAATCAAGATTCTGTGAATAGGTCCAACAAGACTGAGATCAATGTGAGAACAAGAAGCTTCAGTTTGAGAGCACATAAAGGGATCCTTGGAGGAAATGGATGCAGTCGTTTGCCTAACCCCACCTTTATTTTATGCAACTACTCTTGATATATTCCAGTTGAGCAAGAAATAGATTTGGTAAGGATGGTTTCTTTGGGTTTTTTCCATTTACCGTCCGCCAGTGCCGATCACTTAGGACAGAAAATGAGTTTCGTTTTAGGCCGAATGTGGTTGCACTGACCAAAACATTTTGGAAATTTGATCTTGATGGACGTATTTAGAGTTCTGGGGATGTAAAAGTACAGGAATCTTCTTTCTATTCCTTTAGGCGACATATGTCTGGTAATTAAGCGACAAGATGTCGAGGCTGATTATTGCCAGACCACGGTAGACTCAGAAACAAGTCGTGCTGGGACGAATTTAGTCTTGGAAGATTCCGTGGAGTGCGTGATTCGTTACGCAAAGACTATCCCTGATAGATGCAACTTCAGGCCACCATTGGACGCATGAACTACAGTTGTAGTAGGGGGCGCCTTGGGAGAGACAGGCACAACCAGAGAATGAGTATAACTTTCAGAAGAATTTAGAGAAGCAATTGAAGTACAGGTGTTAAGAACATCACGAGAATATTTAGCCTCAGTTCTGACTGAAGCAGCTATCATTTCTGCGGATAAATTCTTAAACATTTTGCAAAGTATTGGGTAATTCACTGTTTGTTGAGGAAGCGGAGACTTATTTGATTTCAGCATTGTAAAAATCGGCGTTACAGTCTATTTAGCCCCCCAAAATCGACTTTAAAAATCAAAATTCAATAATGGTACGGAATTAAGCGAATTTCAGCAATTTTCTCAAAATTCTGCAAAGTAATGACCACACAATTTGACATATTTGAATAAATATGCAAATTTTATAATTAACAACAAATTATTAACTTTATTTTTCTTGGATAAACATTTTTCTAATCTCCTTCAGCTTTTCTCGCTTCTATGACGCTTTTCTTTTTTTGAGTACGCATGTCTTCTAAAACATTGTTTCATTTTTTTCATATATTGTCTCTCTAACTACAGTGTCGCAGCCGAGGTCACTGGCGACTCAGGAGCACACCGCTCGATTATGGATACACAATTACAGTAGTATAAGTAAAAATATGAAGCTAGAAAAACATTTCATTTAGAACTGGCAACGATGAAGAAGTCCTTCGGTTGACCAGAATATAAATAAATTAACTTCAACTGAAATCGTAACATAAGTTCAAGAGTCCTTAGGTTCTTATCCTGACTTTATAGCAGGTATGGAGTAAAAAAATCTATCCTCGACTACTCCTTATAAAAAAGACTACAATAAATATTTCATTCCGTCTTTTGTTGAGTAGGAGACCAGAAGTTCAGATGATAAGTGAAATGACAAAGTAGACATTCTTATGCGAGGCCAGATCACACTAAAGTAGTTATACTTTGAGATTAAGTAGGGATAAGAGGGCTTACCGAATTCACCATCTTTCCTCGGCTTTATTTACTACTAAACCCGACATGAGTTTTAAAAATTTAATGATATAACATAATTCTATCATAAAATATCATTTTATCGTTTTTGTCTCCGCCAACATGCTCATTGCTTACTCATTCTCTAAGTACCTATCTTGAATAACTCTGCCTCAGTTTTCCTTCGTTCCACCTTCGTTCTCTCTTGTTGCAGGCCTGGGTAAACTATCGTGAACTGATAAAAGGACCCTTAACTGCAACACTTCGTGAGTTGAAACTTTATCTCCTGCAATACTGTCCCTCGCCTTGTATGGCCAAACCGTGTCGGCACATTCCTGGCGTGGAGATTCCTAATTCGTGCAAAACTGTAGGACCGTTTGAGGTAAGTGAGGAACTCTTGTTCATCTATACTGATATATTTATTTATGAATATTAATATGGACAAGTGCTTAACTGTATCTGATGGGAAATTCGTGATTTTCAAATTTAAGCACATATTTTAGATAAATCGAAAAATAGTCTCGTGAACATAATAATTACCCCTGTCCAATTCGTCTTCACATCTTCAATATCCAATTATTTAAAATCGAATACCTTTCATATGAAAACAACTTCTCCTGGGAAGTCTGTGGAGTATTATTTTAATAAATCATTTGTAAATAGTGTCTTTACCTTTCCTATACCACGAAAAGGAGGACTGGTATGACTGAGTGATATTTCTGCATATACTCATTTTCTCATTTTCCCCATTTTCTTTTTAGCATGGTATTGTGATTTCACAGAAGGCATATTCGAATACGAGATAGCTAAATTACTGTGCATTACTTAATTTTAAAAAAATTACGGCACACGATATCTAGAGGAATCTAATACTTTTGATTCTGGCCATTAAGTTAACATTAAAAATTGTTTCGTTAGAGATTGCATTCCAGGTTGACCTATCAAGTCATATACGAAATCAATCGAAAGCATATTTACTAAGACTATTTTTCTCTTGGACAGCTTTGAAATAAAATGGGAAATAAAACAATTACCTTTCGGCCCCAAAAATTATTCTCGAGAATTCTTTGTAATATGCGGTGATTAAAATTTAAATCCCCATTTTTCAAGTGTCTGGATGCACGTCATTTATCTCTCCTTCTTTTATTCACTGAATAGGTAACTCCCCCC
>CAADRB010000005.1:2767222-2781302 GCA_900708905.1 Hymenolepis diminuta | reverse complement strand
CCAAAAATGACTCTATTAGCCCTCTACAATTATTACCTATCCGTTCATTACCTTGAAGGATGACCCTCTATCTCTGGAATCTAAATATCTCGGTCTCACTTTGGTACTTGAAGTTCTTGATCCTGCAGTGACCTCAAGTTTCTCTTGGAGAACCATCGTGTGTCCTCAAGTGATTTATTTTAATTAGCGAGGTAAGCCACTGAAATGGTCCTTGAGTGAGCGTTGCTAGGGTTTAATTTTCCCAATCAGAAATGTCTGGAACAATTCCACCCGTGAAACATACGCACACAGATACACGCCCGTCATATATCTAATAATACGATTCTCCCTCTTCTCTCACGCTTTTCCTCCTTGTTACAATTCTCCCAGTTCTTCCCTACCCTCACATATTTTAACCACCGTTATACAATAGACTTCAGTTGGCATTCAGGTCTTAGTATTCTGCTTGATCTGGGCCCGTGGTTACCTACTGTTCGCTGCTAATTTTCAGTCGTAATTCCTAATTTGGTGACTTCAGTTCTAGTTACACCAACAATCTTTGGCTAAAAAATGAATGCTTTTTCGAATCTGTAGTTTATTACAAATTGTTTTTCAGGAAATTTAACCATGATGTCTCGAACTTACTTGTCTCGACCTAACCTATGTGACAGGTCAACCTAATTCTCTGATTTGTTATTATCTTACGAGAATATCGACCGCAAGAGATGTGTTGATATTGCTGGGGTAGTTAGCTAAATTTCCTCACTTTTGCTCGCTACTGTACAGCCATCTTCTCCCTCATATCTGCAGATCTACATACTATCACAGTGCCTAAATCACATAATAAAACTGAAATAAGTAAAGGTCATGCCATCTATTGGACAACGTAATTTGACACTGGCACTTGAAAACTTTGACCAATTCGTAGTCAACCAAGTATTGTTGTTCTAGTAGGAAGTTATTGGCATTAGACAAATTGGATTGGAATTTTTCCTGCAGAAAAAAGAGTTGTCACCAGTTTTGTTTTAGAAATCCCAAATTTTCATGTTGGTGAAATTTGAAAGAAAATTCAATATAGGTTGATATGTCAAAAATCTGTTCCTTCAAATCGTCAAACAGATTTAGAAGGAGTAGAAGGAATATCCTGGTCGTTAATTTTGGCTACAGACTCTGTTGGGGCTATTACATCAGCTGTCCGCTCTTCATCCTCATTGAATTTCTTGAGGGTCCACACATTTCTGCTAGAAAAAAGGAGTGGTTTGCCCAAAAGTGGATAGCCTTACCTCATCTGATAGACAATGCCGGTTGACAACGGCGCTTGAAAACGAATGACTAACTCTTTTCTGTCAAACAGGCAAAGTACTGTTAATTCGGCCTTAGATTATCGGTCTTTACCGACTGGCTGACTGAAAATGTTCACTGCTTACGGACACCATATATCTTTATTAGTGGAATGAAGGGAGTTTGTAAAGGAGCAAAGAGGGAAAGAAAGTAAACATATGATTACAAAACCTCCTAGTCATGCTAGGCACTCGATAATTAGGAACTTAAGAATTTGTATTAACATTGCTAAAAAATTTAAAATACCTAATTTTTAAAATGCTGACTTTGTACTTACTAAGAAGAATATTCACTTTCAATTAGTTTATTTTATCAAGAAGACTTAATTTGAAATATTAAATTAGGCGCGCAAAGCTTTTTCTCCAAGGTCATGTTTAGTGTCACTTGGCGAATGTGTTGATAATATTCATATTCTACTAAAACCTTTATACTTTTGCTTTACAGGACGATTTTGAATGCATCTGCAGAAAGGACTTCGTATGGGACCAGTCAACACAGAGCTGCAAACCAATTAATCCCTGTTTTCCCCAAAGCTACATACCTTGCTCTAAATCGGGAACTCTAACGTGTGTCGCTCTGAATATGCAAACTCCACTTTGTATCTGTAATCCTGAGTATTCTGGAAAAGATTGTGGACAGTTGCGAAATGCCTGCCTGACCCGATTTAACAAAGTAAGATGTTAACTTCCGCATTTTGTAATTAAATGTCTACCCATATATAATAAGTAGCATTAATGTTATATAGACTGAATCCAATGGGAATACAAACTGTGGTGTGATTCAGGGCAACCTATGCAATCCAATTTTGGGAACTGACTCCTACAGATGCTCTTGTGGAATGGGATGGGTCCCATCTCCGACACTATCTTATGATAACTGTGATGTCCTGAATGATCCCTGTGGTACTTTTTCTATTGAAGAAGCCGAAGATACAAATGTCACAGCCGTGAATAAAAAAGAAGGTCCACGAATTCGTACAACTATTGACTGTCAAAATGGAGGCTTTTGCTCAAGCTCGCCTGATAATTCTAAGGCAGCCTGTTTGTGTCTTTCAACTGCATCAGGTGATCAAGGATTTACAGGTGAGGTATAGTTGCATTTCTTCTTAAATGGCCCGAAGTTACTTGAGAAACTTCCAAAAACAAACTAATAAATGTTTCAGCTTGCCTTAGATTTTTGCGAGTTTGGAAACATCCTTCTAGAAATTTGTATCAAGACTGGTTTTCAAGAGCGTACATTTGCATTTGAGAATTTTTTCTCATTTGTGCATTTTACAAACTATTTATAATTAGTCTTGCAGCATGTTGTAGCGTACGCATGGAATCGACCGCATTTACAACAGAGCACCGGTGGTACCAATCCAACCTTTAGACGTTCATATTTGATAAAGCTGGTGTAGAGGTGATCGCTTATTAAATATGACAAAACATTCAGGAATCTATTTCTATCGCACGTGCCTTGAAAGAGATGAGCTGTCTTCCATTAAAAAAAAGACATTGGGTAAGGCTCGAACTCTTCTTATCACCTCGAATGAATTAAGTATTTATTTTGCAGTTGATGGAGAAGGTCAAATTTCACGACTTATCTGGCATATACCAAAAATTTCTTTTGAATATGCCATTTATCTTATCTAAATAGTACTATCTCTCTCATTTTTAGTAATAATTACGAGAGATTTATCACTATTTGCATATTTAAACAAACGGCATTATCTATATCTCGTGATTCACTTTCTCCCCGGCCAGACGAATAAACTTTCATTACCTACTTTTTCGCTCTGTTTAAATTATGATATGATAATACCATTTAATTAATTAAAGAAAACTGGAATTTACTCAGAAGCCCTAAAAACGCAAATCTTTTAATATTTGTTTCCTTATAACATTAACTGTTTTTCGCACTTTCCAAAATACTCGAAAATATATTACTACTAAAACAGGATGAAGTAAATTGAAAGAAAATATATTTAAATTTTCAGGTTGTAACTTAAGGCCATTAAAAGCAAATAATATTTTTGTCCATTTTGAAAATCATTAATTCTAGAATATTCCATGCTCTTACATTTACTAAGCACCTAAATTATACATTTTTTTCAAGGCGTCTCTTGTTCTAGACAATACCGCTTAAATGGAAAATGACAGAAACGAGGAAAAAGTATCTTATCGCCATTCCGATCAATATAGTGTCACTACTACAAAGAGCAGTCAAAAAGGGAGATAGCTTTTTTCATCTGCATCTAGATGCACTCTCTTTTCAAGTCCGATAAGTGGATCTCAGATATGAACGAGAGTATAAGCTACAAAGTGTGAGAAGGAGAGGTCGGTTCGGAATTGATATAAGTCATTCCTCTCCCAGTGTCTGCTACAATTCGCAGACTTGCGGACCACTCCCGAAGCTTTTAGTCTCCGTTTGCGCGTGCAAATCTCCATTTCACCACCCAATCACGCGTCAACGCTATCAACACATTTCATCTCTGCCTCTCGTCCTCCCTCTGTCCCCTTCTCCCCTCCCCATCCTACTACTGCTTCTGCTACTCTCCCAAAAAAGCATTTACATACAATCACCTCTCCGTCAGTTTTAAGACTCCCTTTCCGCCCAGGGAAAGTGAGTATATGCTCCCTCCCATCCTCTCCCTTTACCGTAACTTGAGCGCGCTTCTCGTTTATATTTATATGGGGGATATTTACATATACGTGAGTGTCTGCGCCTGCCCTGCCTAGCCCAGCCCACCTTTACCTGTCAGTGCCTACCAAGAGGTAGGTAGGACGCGCATATAATACTCTGGCGCCGGGTTTCTACCGATTGCAGCTAACTGATAACAGAGAGCAGTAGCAGAAAGCTCTAATGGAGAAGGTTGGGGGACTGATAGAAGTAACCAATAGCAACATAGCACTCCGTGCAATGTGTTACCATGTGTAATGGACACTGTTCGACGGGATGATACTTACGCACTTACGCGTGCGCACACCTTGAAACTTGGGGGAAAGTGAGTTAAGGGTTAGAGAAGGGAAAGAGATCGCGGGATTGTGATAAGAGAGTGTTCTGCAAGTAAGGGAGAGTGGTAAGTGCTTATACGTCGTCGTGCCTCTTCTTGTGAAGGTAGTAGGGTTGGGAGGGAGGGAAGCAAGTGGAATCACCAGCAAAGTGGATCGACCGATAGAGGAAGAATCCTGTTTCTCATTTATCTCTCCTCTCCATGTGCTACTCAGACGCGTAAGCGCCAACTTTCTCGTCTCTCACTCATTCTCGATAGGTTGTGCAGTACTCACTTAGTTGGGAAGGGAGGGAGGAGGAAAAGGGTGTCTGCAAGCTATTTACCTTGGCGACATGAAAAATCCAACTTAATTTAACTCCCCACTACCTCGTACTACTTCTTGTAGAAAGAGGAATTATCCTACAGTTATCTTCTCTCTAATTCAAGAAGACGGAAAATTGAGAAATCAGGAGAATCCAGAAAAGACTTGTTGGGAGAGCTTGGTTAAACACAAATTACTATTAATTTATCGATTTTTAAACTGCAAACTGAAATTAGATGGCTTGTAAGCAGTGCTGTGGTAGGCGACTTTATGGGTCGGAAATTGACTTAGGGCAGAACATCGCACAACTGAAAGCCTTCTCGATATTGCCCTTTTGTTATTGCGTCTTATCTGAAGACAATCTTAATGGTATATCATAATGACAATGTATTGATAAAGCGGAGGGTGGCTAACAACACCCACTTGTAGGAGAAAAACTAATCCGGTTGTAAAAGGAGCACCGCTTTGGTCCTTTTTCTGGTCTATCTGAATTCTTTGCAAAAAAATCTATTTATTGGTTAGAAATCGCATTAGAAGGTAGTTTTTCACCTGGACCATTTTGTGATTGTTTTAACAGATGAACAGAAATTTTATCTTAAATATAATCTTTAACTTTCTTCTCCTTAAGCAGATACGGGAGGCATATATTTTCAAACATTCCAACTAATTTTTCATAATTCTTCATATTCTTCACGCTCGCTTATTATGAGAGAGACGTTGTCCATGTTCCACCGTTCGGTCTGTCATTGACAACTAGACGACTTCATCCGATCTATTAATTTATTAATTTCATCATTTAGGTTAATCTTAATGATATTGTCTGGACAACGGATTTCAATATTATCAATTGTCTAATATGTATGTGTGCAAATGTAACAGTGGTTTATGAAGTCAGAAGATTTGAGTTTAATAGCCATTGATGTTTATGATCTACTCTACTAATTAAAACTGATGCGAGGGGAGATAATAGCAGCGGCCCTGTAGCCAAGATGAGCAATTTTCGTTTGGGCACAAGAGTAAATAAACTACCTTGAGAACAGTTTCAAAATTTCTCTTCGTACTTTTTTGCAATCTTCCTATCTACAATACCACAAAATTTTCCCAGTCTTAACTAGACTTCGTTTTCAGTCTTTAACTTATTTTTGTGTGGGTGATTTTGCGTATGTCCCACTACGAGTTGCCTTTATGACAAGCAAATCTCATGGTTTGGTTTTACAACAAAAGCGACAGTCACCTTCAGTATATTTATTTCAGTATTGTTCGAAAGATATGGACAGTATGTGTTCAAATATGTCCGGAATTTTTATGTATTTACTACTCAACTTAAAAGAACTTGGGTTGCTATTTTTGCAGCTACACAAAAGTTCCTTCGGTATCTGATGACCCAAAAGTAGTTTTGGGGGAAGAGCTAGGAAGACGAAGGACCCTTTCTTGAAACTTGGCTGTGGTTCTTTTGTTTTCTTTTTACCCAAAATTCATACGTTTGTCATTTTAAAGAATTTTCTCCTTTTCTAAATCCGTTCAAGCAGATATTTCACTTATGGATATTTTAATGGAAAATTGGGAATGTTTAATTAGCTCTGATTTTTTAATCCTCCAGTAAGGGTACTTGACATTTACATTCGAACGTATTAATTACCAATCCCTGGCATTTGAATGGCGTATTCAATAGTGCTATATTCAGCCTAAGTTTCTCCACTTACTTTTTTTCTTTTTCCAGGAAGTTATTGTGAAATACCCCGAGGAGCATGGTCCGGATGGACGGAATACAGTCCCTGCCGAGATAAGACCTGTGGAATCAGTCGATATAAGTGGCGAAGACGTCAATGTCTCAATGAAACCGTCGAAATTGAACAACCAGATGGGAGTCCAAGGGAGAACTCTATTGACTGCTTTGGCATCTCTGAAGAGGTGAGCAAATTAATGTATTTGCTTGTTGTTCATTTTGCAAGGCATTTTGTAAGCCAAGCTCCGTTACCATTCACTACCAAATTTTTCTCTTTCTTAAATCAATATTCTTATATTATACCTTACTAGATAAGGCTTTTTAATTTAACATCAGTTATAATAAATGGTTGCTGTACTGCTTAATGGTAAAGGACCTTGCTTAAGATGAACCGGATCTAACCTTATATGAGGACGGTGATTAATACTACCTTTCCTCTGTCTTTGGCGCCTTCTAATAATACGATTTGGCAGGAAACAGAGTTTTTAGACCTTAATTTCAAATATTTAACAACGCTTCCCTTCTGTGATTTAGATTTGCTTAGAAGAAATCAAGAGACCACATTTTTGGAATAAGTTGGTCTTTAGGTCACATAATGAACGGGACTAAAACACTATAACTCCTCCTAAGTAAGACAAATTTATTTAACAAATCGCATTTAATAAACAGGGATGATTAAGGTTGCCACTGCAATAATTTTTATCAATAAATCAGTTATTATTTAAAAATTTCTTTGAAAAAGCAACCTTTGATATCACTTATCTCTCCATTCAGGCTTTTCTGTTACATTTTGCAGCACGACTAGCTACTTGTTCATCATCAGATTCTTTCTCGTTTATCAAGCGAAATATCCCTTGCTTTACACCTCATTCACGATGCAACTTTTTATATATTTATAAATATGAATATGAATATTTATATTTAATTTTCATATAGAATTAGGAATTATGACTCCTCCTCCTCTTAAGTTAGACAAATAAATTAACAGTCCCCAGTTAATGGGGAAATGTAATTAAGATTGCCACTGCAATATGTGTCCCATGCAAATAAGTTGCCATCCCAAGAGTTCTTCAAAAAAACACCTTTAATTGATACACCAGACAACTTGTGTTAAAAAGTTCCTTTTGACTCGAATTCAGATATTTTTTCTCGCCAAATTGAGAGAGCCACTTATCCAGTCGCCATCGCTCACAATCCGGAGAAAATTTATCTCTCCCTTTCCGGTCTTCCCTCTCTTCCCNCCCCCTCCCCCTCGAATATGTATTTTTCCACCTGGCCGCGTATACTTGGTGAGCTCCTCGCTTTCCATTAGTTTTAATGGAATTTTCGGAGAAAGGATTGTGAGCTGATGTACCCGAGTCTACCTGTTAATCTCAACTCTGTCCCTCAGCTTTGCTCATCTGATACTCTCACTGTGTTCTGTGCGCCATTAAACATGATACGTGTCAATATAGAGACAAAAAAAGAAGAAGGGATGGAGGGAGTAATCTAATGTCACGATTGGGGTGGTGGAGTAACTGCGTATTATAATGGATAGCCCCCACTTAATTCTCGAATCTCCTTCCCTTGGTAACTAAGATACTGAGTAACATAAATTTTACGCAGACTCATGAGTTAATGGTGCACCAATCGGCATCGTATAAACAGGTATGCTTGAGGAAGGGAAAATGATGGCTATAGATTGTATCTTGAGTATGCATTCTTGCAATCTTGCTCCTTACTTGCTGACCAAAAGCAAATGGTGGAGAGATAGCGAATTTATGTTTTGCGAAAGAAAACATAAGATAAAGGAGTGGCGAAGTTGAAGTCAAAAGTTGGCAGCGCATTTTCATTAAATTGCATAATATTGAATATTAAATTAATTCCTTCTTAGACTGTCATATTATAACGGTTTTGAATGACGACAAAACACTTGATTACACCGACTAATGGATTAACTATTGCTTGAAACTGAAATAATTTTATCATATTTTCACTTAGGGAAATCCAACGAAAAGGCAATAGATAGAGGGTTGCTCAAGGTATGGGGTGAAAAAAAAAGTCCAGCTTGTCATTTCACTATTGACCAAACAGGAGCTGAGTGATGTTGGTAAAAATCCTTCCATTTTATTAACCAAATATCTTCAGATTTGACCATGTCATTTTCATAAATATTATCAATAATTTATCTAATAATTGGTGCATCCTGATTGAACTCTGCTCTACATTTTTGAGTAGAGGGGAGAGCCCATCGGCAAACTGAAGCAAATCTCCATTCAAAGTTGACCATTAGTGTATCTCAAACATCAAGGTTCTAATGACGAAGGTATGACAATCGAGACTAATATAGTCATGGAGGCTTCAAGACGGAAATTTCCAACTTTCACCTTTCTCTAGGTACATGTATTATTGAAAGTCATATAACTCCCCGCCCAAATTGTATCTTTAACAATGACCTTTGACAAAATGGGAAAATGAGAAAATCTCCAATCGCATCGTTGGATAAGAGTCTCGCGTTCGTGTAACTTCCAACGTACTTTAAAACATCATAAGCACAACAGTTAAGATTGAAGTTTTATTTTCATACCAATTTGGCAAAGGTGGATGAAAACAGTTGAAAATCTGGAGAGATAATCAATTTTTATAATGCTCTCATTACAACCTTCACCTCTGTTCGGTCTTCATTAGAAGTTACTAAAAAACAATAACTAGTAGAATACGTAGCCTTTATCATCTATTTCCAGATAAACTAATAATTACTTATTTTCTTGATTGATCATGCCACTCTGATCAATAGGTATTTTTTTATACCCAAGGGCAAGTATATGAGACCAGCAGTGATAAATTTAACATGGCGCAAACACTAAAGCTCACACAAAGTGAAGTGAGAAAGGACTAAATACTTTATTTCTATATTTTAGCTTCGACCTTGCGAAGAGGCTCTTCCCTGCAATACATTTCGACTTTCTGGATACTATCGGCGGGAAATCCTCCACTTTTCTACTCTCTATGCATTTTTGACCTTTTTACTTGTTGAAGTAAGTTCAAAGCGCATGCTGCCTCCTTAACTAACTTGACACTGTGAATCGATAAATTGTATTCTTGAATCATGAATAACCAAACCAGAATCTATAAGATATACAGAGAATGCTAACCACAGAAGGATTGAATTGATTGTATCTTTTCAGGATTAGATCCGTTAGTTTGCTTTTAGGTTGTCCGTCCTATAGACAGTTCAGAATATCAAACAAAAATGATTAATCATCTTCACAATTGAAAATCTGAGATTCAATCTTGGTTATTCTTGAGGGGAGGCAGGGTGAAAGAGGTCAGGAACTTCAGACATGTCTAGACATGCAAGTCTGGTGGAACAGATTGTTCCATTTTGCTGCACAAATAATCCATTCTCCCCTTCTGAGACGAATTTTCTGAACAAGGCACAATCTGTGCCACCTTTTAGATGAATTTTTACACACCTTTCCTTATTTATGAGTCTTGGAGAACTTTTCTGTCCAAATAAAGGTATTTTAACAAATTTTTTAGCATATTTGTCTGTAAAAGAGGGCGTTAGTGTTCCAGATTCTAGAACAATTTGAGAGTAATAACATACTACTTAAAATGTTTAGCGTGACAGTTTATTTTGGCTCCTCTCAAATATGGCATCTCATTTTGAGTAAATTGAGAAGGAAATTGTTAATTCATCTTTAATTTCCTTTCTTCTACTTCAAGATCGAATAATATGACATAGTCATCACCATCGTGACTTTCATGATTTTAACTAATTTACATCTCTCTTTTAGCTGGCACTCACTTTTCTCCTCTACAAAACTTGTGGATTCTGGCTGGTGCGCTTCATATTACGAGAAATGGAGGATTCGAAAGTCAAAAAGGAAACCGAACACAATTCAGGCACTCAACAAACCACGAACTTTATCTGTGAGGAAATATCAAAATCCAAAGCCCTAGATATTCTTAGCAGGACCCCTACCCCGGAGCTATTCATAGACGACAAAGTCGAAGCAAAATCAGGATCCCCAACACCCCTAGACAATGAGCAATATCTTGAGTTAATTCGTCAACGAATAATTCAACGTATTCTTGAGTTGATTGAGGAAAAGGAACTAGAGAAAGCCCGGCTTCAACAAGTACTAATGTGGTCAAAAGCCACTCGGTTGTGGAATTTTTTGAAATTTCGTCTACTTAGGTGGGCAGATTTAAGCCTACGGTGGGTTGACATTGCTATAAGGACGGCAAGAGCTGTCATTAGAACAGGAACAAGTCGGCCGCCTAATGAGAAAACAGTAACAGTAACAAAGGACAATAAAGGAGAACTTGTAGAAACTATGACAAGACAGGTCGAAAAAGTCTCAATTGAAAGAAAAGACCACCAGAAAGATGCAAAAAGGAAACTACTTCTTATTAAGAAAAAAGAAACTCCACAAACTGATACAATTCCAGTTGATGAGAAACAAGAAAAAACCCTCTCGATGGCTAATTTATTAGGCTCGTTTTCTCGAAAATCACCAAGTAAATCGCGGGAAGACACTGCTGTGGAGAAAGACACGTTGTTTACGTCAGATAATATGAACAATCCAGAACCAATGGTGAAAGATAAAATGATAGAACAGAAGAAACTTGAAGCTCTAAAGAATCAGAAACGCATGTTAAAGAAGCAGCCTAAACGGAAATCGAGACGCAAGATTTATATCTCTGATACGCTGGATCAGATTTCATCTAGTGAATTCAACACGGACATTGACGATGGCGACGACAATGCTAAGACGATAATACGTGATCTCGTACCTGGGGCTCAGTTCAAGGAATCAAAACCAGAAGAAAATATAATTTTCTCCCGTCCATTAATACCAGAACCTGGTCAAAGTTTCGTCATTCGTCAAAATTATAAAATGGAAGAGAAGGCTTCTGAGGGAATGCGTAAACAAATTGAAGACAGGAAAGAAACTCATCCAAGTGAGAGGTTTCCTACAAGAATAGTTCTGAATAAGCCTTCTGTGGCTTTTGGAATAAATGAAGCCCAACGGCTTAGTAGCACGATAGCGAAGCACAAGTTACCGAAAGTTCCAGAAGATAAGTCCGCAACAGAGGATATGCATGCTCCAGTTCCAGTGACTTCTATTAATAGAAGAATTAGAAATACTACATCAGCAGGCAGTGTGGAAAGAGTGGAGAATCCGTCTTATTCCAGTTATCAATTCCGAAGAAATATGGAGGGACAAGAGTCTGATGCCTCAGTTAATCTTCCTCCACATCCGATTAGAACGACATCTTATCTAAATATGCCGTATCCTCCAGCCATAGTCGAAGTTTCACTAGAAGATGAAGATGAGATAGAACATTCCAGAAGGCATTCGCAAGAGAAGCCTGATGAAAAGAGAAAATCAAACTGAACAAAACAAATTATCGAATTAATTGTCATTTCTTTCGTTCCTCAGTTGATGAAAACTTGATGTTTTGAAGTTGCGAACGTCAAAAAAAACCTGAAGTATTTGTCGTATTGTTTTTTTATTCCGATATAATATAATTTATTTAGTTTATTTAAGGGTTGACAGTTGGTTGAGGTAATGGTTGTAGATATCCATTAGTCTGAATTATACATGATACCGATTTTGGCAAATATCCCCTTGATTTAGCGAACTGAACTCTAAATTGTTGTTTTATATGGAAAGTACGTATTAACTGTAAGGACACGACCCTTGAGAATACTCTGGCTTTTTACTAAGACAAGTACATATTTTGAAGTGTCAAAGTAACTTGCAGGCGATTTTAAATTATTAATTGCCGGTAATCCTTAACTTTTGAAGTAATGTTTCTAATTTGATGAACATCTTTTAAAGTAGAAGCTTCATAGTCATTTCTGTTAAGATCATAAACAGTTTGTCTATTAGGTATAATTGCGGCGTAGCAGTTAATAGTTTGGAGTATATCGGTACATATCCATTAGAACTAATTTCAGCTGATTAACAGACGGCTGAGGAGGGAGGATCCATTTTAGGAGGGGGATCTGGAATAGTAATCATGTGTCCAAAATGAATATTGAGGAACGCTTCGCTAAATGGGCTTGGTAAGCTTGGTAATTATCATTAATGCTATCTTTTTATCCACTCCAGATCTAAACCATTAATGCGTGGGAAAAATTATAAAAACAGCAGACATATTTGAAATGCTATGTGGAATTGCCCAGTTTATGGATCAAAATATACTCAATACTTAATTTAGATGCCATCATAATTATAGTGGTGCATCGAGAGTAATAATTCCCTACGAAAACTCATTAATTTCCGCCATAAATGTCCCTTTTCCAGACAAGACGGGTGACTGATACAATCTGGAGCTGATTTTTATGCAGAAGATGCCTGTTTTCCTCGTCTACGGGGGCGAGAGAGAGAAGCGGAAAACATTATTGAGAGCAAGTAAACATTCAAACAAACTTGTGTGTCTGATTTCAGAAGCATCGAAGAGTGTTATCCGTATTAAGGTCAGATTTCAAGACCAGTTTTGATTCCGAACTTGAGTAATCCTGATATTCATTTCCAGAGTGATACCTAAAGAATGTTATATTTAGTAGATCGGGTTTTGTCCAAATGATTACCCCGACTTGAACTCCTGATCGCTTCTCATTGACTAGTATAAATTTGATTGCTATTAAAACGCTGCTAGGCACCCACTGAAGTAAAACTATGGCTACAGTAGCTCTGATTACCCCGACTTGGAGGTTTACTATACTCAATGCTACGTCAAGATCATGTGAGGTATGTAATATTATGCAAGATTATTCTGCTTTCTCAAGCTCAGGAAGAGAAATGAATTGAACTGGCTGAACCGAATATCATAATTAATCAATCTGTAAATGGCACCATATATTGTTGACAATCGAGTAGTTCAGTTGACGAATCAAGAATTTCAAAATCTTTATTTCTGAGAACTAAAGTTCAGAAAATAGAGTAAAGAACAAGCTAGATAAATGCTCATATTGACAATTGGATTTCAATGCTTATCAATTTAAAATAGAACTCGAAGCCATTTAAATCTCTTATTGCTCAATCTTCTTTAATGTAACTCGTTCATTAATAAAAATCGATCTGATCTATTTGGCATGGTTGGTCCATGTTACTGTTATTATCAATGGCAAAGGAAAAACAAAACAAGTTTTGATCATGGAGGTCGCCTAAAAAAAGGGAAGATGGAAATGGTTCAAGGAATACTTGAGGAGCCTTACTGCGTTTGAACTCTGAAAATCATCACGTTGTCTGCATTCCATCGTATGTTCCTAATTCTTCATAAAGTATTCAAAGCTTTTATCTTTATTAGCTTCAACAAGACCTGATGTTTCAGAAGCCAAATTGAGGGATTTGGTCCTAAGATTCTTGCTACGAGTATTTGAGTTCAGAGCTGGAACTTCTGTGACCTTATTCATTACAGTTAATTGACCGGAAAAATACATCAAGAGGTCATTAAAAGTTTTGAATTTTTCCAATAACTGGAGCGCAATTGAGTGTCATCGAGTCCTATTCAGTTGAATTACAAACCTTCAGCTATCATGAAACAAAACCAACTCTGACTGTTTTCAAACACATTTGTGAACACGCAAATGGCATTTTATTTGCTATACCATCTGACACCTCAGAACCAGTATGATTTCATT
Organism: Hymenolepis diminuta; assembly: GCA_900708905.1. NCBI lineage: Eukaryota > Metazoa > Platyhelminthes > Cestoda > Cyclophyllidea > Hymenolepididae > Hymenolepis > Hymenolepis diminuta. The sequence goes on along the minus strand of CAADRB010000005.1, from coordinate 2,767,318 downwards.
TCTTATCCGGTCTACAAGGCGACTACTGCTATTCCAGAAACGGCAGACTGAATCACAAATTATCCCATTTCCCCAATATCCCAATTACCCACACTC
>CAADRB010000005.1:2749204-2767136 GCA_900708905.1 Hymenolepis diminuta | reverse complement strand
CCGCCATCGTCTGGCGTCTACGTCGCTCATGTTGGACCATCTGTTTATGGATGAGTGATTTGTGTGAGTTCATAGAGAGAAGCCACTCTAGCTAGCTATCTGTAACTAAATTGTAGACATAAGCCCAAATTTGATTTTTTTAATCTGCGCTCACTAGCGCACACAAAGACGGTTAAAAAAACTTTTGAATATATGTTTGTATATTACTCGGGTAAAGAGAAGAGGGAAATCATTCATGTGTGAAAGAAATTCTAAGTTGGATATGGAATGATCAGTTCAATTCCATTTGAATTAATGTCCTAATCACTGGTGAATTCGTTGCTATAGCATTTCAAGTGAAGCGCAAACAGAGGCCTTGGATGTTGACCGGCCACGTGGTTTATTAATTTTAATCTTGTTTCATTAAATCTATTAAAAACGCAAGCACCTTTTGGGAAAAAAGAACCAAGTAAATAGTTTCACGAACCGATTCCCATCTTCGCAAGTTGCCTAGACAACTTGAAGTGAAAAAAATTTACGTTTCGGACAAACTTGAAACTTACGTCTCAAGTGCTAAAAATTATTTTGCAATTATTTATCATCTCGGTTACGGACTGATCAGACTGATCTTTGCATAAGATCGAAATAAAAAATCATTGAAATTTTCTATTATTGCAAAACCTTGTTAGTAGAAAATATCGTCAAGTAGGGCACCAATAGTACGAAATCAGTACCATGAGTAAACACGGTCAGCTAGAAATGGTCAAAAGAGTTGTGATGGAATGTAATTTTCCCATCAGAATGGCGCCAAACTGCAATGCTTCAACACAGAATGACCGTTAGAAAACGCTTCCTTTCAATGAACTATAAAATCTTCATTTTATTGTTTTTATAAATTAGCTCAAATCAGTGCCCATTATAGTTGGCACTCATAGCCATATAAGTATTTGCAATAACATCGATCGGGCAATTTATCACTTATTACCTCAATGATGTCCTCAATCTAGCTTGGATATTTTAATGTCCTCATTTTGACCTTCAGATCCGATTTTTTGTGTTTCATTAAAGCGGGTCACACTCCCTCCAGTTTATTGTTTGGGGATAGTCACGCTTAATTGCATAAGAGAGACATGCTTAAAAAGTCGGTGGCTAATGGAGTATAAACGCCATTAGTACCATAATTCAAATAGGATTTGTGATCGATTGTGTCTGACGAATTTCGATTTCATTAAAAGGTCGAAGAAAAAAGAATAAGGCTCATGGGCATAATATATTTGAAAAATTAGTTTTTTTATTTTATAGTACATGTAGATTAGAGCTAACGTAATTGTTTGCACTTTGGCAGAAATATGAAACTGGGAGGTGTAAAATGATCCCTAAAAGTACAACGTAAAAACACCTCAAAATATGGCTTAGTTGTTGCTTAAATGCTGTCACTCAGAGATTTGAATGGTATACGTGCAGATAATGATGTTAATATGGAAAGCTATTATTTTTAAAAATCCCCTTTTGGTGAACCGGCAACGTGCTCGTTCTGCATACTTAAAGGTCACGTGCTTGATGATCGTTTACGTGCGTCCAATAAACGCCACGGTTAAAATTGATCTAGGGAGAAGTAGCAAAATAATCTCCCTTTGCCCAAGAAGAGCGTTGGAAAGTTTTTTTCTTTTCACGACAATTTTGTATCATTCTATCATTTTGACCATAAGAAAAGAATCCCACTAGTTTATATCGGCAACCGACTCTGCAACTCCAATCCAAATGTTTAAATTAGGGTATACGCTTTCTCCTGCAATCAGACGAATTTGAACTGCGGGAGAATAAGAAAGTGGAAGTGGATGCAAACTTTGACTTTTGAAAAAGATTGGTATTCGCTCACTTGTCATGAAAGTCAAACTCCAACAGAACGCTCTCAAAATCCGAGGGAATAAAGGTTTTAAAGGATGTAGGGGATTTGAGTATAAATCCTGATTTCAAGATTGAAATCCTCTTTGCCTTTCTATTTTCCTAACAGGAAGGTATTTTGGCCACCCTTCTGATTGATCAGAATTATTCAGTACGACTGGCTATCCACGTCGTTGGCTGTGCACCAATGAACATTGATCTCGTGATCTCTGACCCCTGCGTCACCGATGCATCATGAGTATTATTTGGTTTTTCTAGGGCTCATAGCATGAAGCATGAACTCGGAGAAAATAATTAAAAGAAATTAGAAATTAACCAATGAGACTCGAAAGAGAGGTCAAATGCACATGCTGTATCACTTCAGGTGACCTCAGCTCTCATCTGCGTAGACACTTGCCTGACCCAAGCGTAAAGTTCCATTCCATTCCTGAAAAAAGATTTTATCTTCTTTGATAGCCGTGGGTGTTAACCCTGGTTTTATATCCTGACCTGTTCGGAAATTTGGATACTACTAAAGATCTATTTTTCTGATAAGAAATAACACTTGCAATATTTATTACATCAACATGCAGGTGCTGCACTTATGGCAGTTAATTTAATTAAGATTCAACACTGCTCAATGAATAATGTATATATATAAGATGAAAACATCTAAGATATCCTCCCTTAAAATAGAATTAGTTCTATTGGAGCATTGACAGTTATAAATACTTGGATCGACATTAATATTGACCTAAATGATAGCAATTATAAAAAGCAAGACCTTGTTGTGCCATAATAATGGACTGGTAATAACTGCATCTTGGCAACTTGCACAATTCTCGTACGATCGAGCATAAGTAATCAACTGAAATGTAGATTTTTCGTCGTAAATTATTTTATTGGAATAACATCATGGAAGAAATGTATAGCTTCTCCAATCGATTCTCGTCTTGACGGGTCAATTGAATTCATCAGATTCAGATCATTGATCTTATCTCTAACCGAATCTAGCCACATGCTCACAAAGTGTTCTCAAATTAAAATTAACATAAATCGCAATTATTGATCAAATTTGCAAGGTGGAATCAATCCATGTGTTGTCGTTATATGCTAATACAGTAGTGTAGTCAAGTCAGACATGTCAACAACTTTTTTCCTCAACCATTTAGGGGTGGGGGAAGGGGAGAAGGGGGAGGATTCGATCAACTGACAGTTACCTCAGAGGACGCGTGGCACCGCTAATCGCCTGTCACAACTTGATCATGTTTTCTGGCCATCTCATTTTCTCCTCCCTTTCCATTCACCCCTAATGTCAAATTCCCCTTCGACTCCTCCCCTTCTACAAAAATCCTGTCAAAACAGGTATGCTGACCTGGTACGCAGTGGGCTCTTGTCGAAAACATCTGAGGTCAGTTTAATCAGCCTGAAGCAGGCTGATTTCAAGATGAACATCTTTTTTCCGTTAAGATTTAGAAATTAGTTTTTCATTATATGTAGACCAATTGATCAAAAAATGAGCATTTACTGTGTACACTCAAATATGATTTAGACTGAAGGATGGCTATTTCTTTCTTTAAATTATGATTCGTGCCCCATTGTTTTTTCCACCTTTGGGAATCTTTAAAGTTAAAGTTTAATTCCTATTCAAGATTAGTTTTGATATTTGTCAGTTTTTAATGCGAAAGTCTACATGCACCTGTATTTTTTGGCACACTTCATCCTTCTAGATGGTTTGGTTTCATAAAAGCTTGCCTCTCAAATTTAAAAAATTCAAAAGTGAGTGAAAGTAGGACTTTTATCTTCATAATCGAAGGGCTGAGATTTATCGCTTTGAAACTATCAAATTTGTTTTTATAATAAATAAGTAGGTATTTTGAAATAGATGGATACTAATAACCGGGGGCATCCATCTGCTAAAACTTCTCTCACCTACTTGTTTAAACGATGCAACTTAATCAGTGGCATGACCAAACTCAAATTTTAATCAACCGATCACCAAGCTCTGAATGTGTGTACTCGGAGTCAATCCATGCACATTAGCACAGTATGAACTAAATATGCTCCCACTGAGAGCATGGAAAACTATATGCTTCCGTAATTCAAATAAAGTAGAATTCTTGATAGTTTTCTCCCTTCCGAATTCATAATTTTTATTATTCAAATGCCCTTCTGTGATTAAGGCTTGTAAGTTTTTGCACTGCATTGGTCAAAGCAGAAATAAAGACAGTTAGGTAAATTTAGACGCTTTCAATAATATTCCAAGTAAATAAATTTCTCAGTTCTGTAGAGCAATAAAATGGCGCTGAAGTTAAGAAGGGTACTCGCCACCAGTTATCCTTTCCTATAATAGTTCTATGTCATTAATGCTGCGCGGTTAATAAGAAATGAAAAGATACCGGTCATATGTGAGAAAGAAGTATTTTGTATTTTTTTCTTGCCATAAAATATTCATTTTTCATAAGAGTGTTGCCCCCTGTCTTGATCAAATCAACAAAACTATACAGTTTACAGTTTAGAAGGGGAAGAGGGTTGTGAGAAAGTGAAGGAGCAATATTAAGATATAGATGCTCAATCAAAGGTGGCAAAAGACACAGAGAGAAATTCGAGTCAATATGAGGTAATAGGAGAGTTAAGAAAAAGTAGAGTGAGAAATTTGTCATAATACTGTTCATTTATTTAAAACATTGGTGGTTGTGTCACCATTGAGATACCATTCTGCGTATTTTCACCTTCAACCTTATGGGTCACTGAATTATAATTAGTATTAATACCGTCCATAGATGAGGAATTAAGAGGAGCTGTAGGGGGGTTTGTTGGATACACTGTTGCAGTTGTCGTAACGGGAGCTCCAGTGTTATTCGGATACATTCTCGCTGCTTCTTCATACGAGCAGCGTTCAGGGACGAATCTTTGCTGATATTGACTACCTTCAGGATTTGTTGAGACTTCTTCTTCATTCGCGGAATTATCCGGTAGCACTGGAAGGAAATTTCTTTGGAAAGGAGCTTTTGGGAAATTCTGTCCTTCAAAGAAATTATAGGGTGTGCTAGCTTGATTAAAAACGGGAGAATCGAAGTAATTTGTGGATGTCTCTTCAGAACCTCGATAAGATGTTGTCTGTGGATGAATTTGATGTGGATGGGCTGGATAATTCAAAGGGAAATTGGCTTGATGAGGGATAGGATAAGGTGATGTCTGGTTTCCGTTGATAGCAGCCACTGCGTTGGCGACTCTGGCTGTCGCATTTTCAATTCCAGAATAACCAGAGGCTGCATTGTACGAAGATACATCTCCAAGGCAAGAATTCATATAACCGACAACCTTTTGAGGATCATATCCAGGTGCCACACCCGGGAAATGATTCAATCCCGGTCTCATGAAGTAGTCCAGACCCAGTTCTTCAAGTTCAGTCAAACCCGAACTACTAGATCTGTTTTTCTTTGACTTTTGCGAGACTTTCCGATTACGGGTCTGAATGCCATCTTTCTTCATCGATATAGGCCTTTGTACCTGAGGAAGATGAGAAAGAATAAATTAATTAAATCCTTTAGCTAGCACCATATGGCCTAATCCTCCTTTTTTGTGGTTCGCCTTTCTCCTTCGTCAGGAATGCATTAGTGTTGTGTTGAGTATACTCAGGCTTTCCTCCCCCGTGAGATCTGTGTATACATACTACTTTCCCGTCTAGTCTTGGCGCCGGCTTTATATTGGCGCCAGCCCAAATTGGGACTGAGTCCAATCTGTGCTGAAATTGGGGGAGTGGGGAGAGAAACTCGTGCACAGGTGGTCACTGGGGGTGAGAAGGCCTCCAATCACTGCTTGAGTCCACTTTCTACACTGCAATCTGTTTCTCGATCTAAAAAGTCTTCGTTCTTTGTTCCCGCTCTTATCCGCTTGTCTCAAGCGACGATAGAAATCAATTAATTATCAGGCGAAAACATCTGACCTATGTTTAAGGTACACTTCATTCCCAGTTAGTAGTCGTTAATCTGTAAATCTTATCACCCAATCCTGCTGAGAATATCAACAATGGACTTACAGAGTGAAGTTTGAAGTAGAGTCCACAGGCATTGCATACTGGTTCACCGTTTGTATTTCGTCTCCAGAGGGTTGTTATATTTGTGTGACAGTTTGAACATACTGTCCCGGTTCGCCTGTTCGATGATTGCTGAAATGAACACAATAAATGACGTGGTGATTTTAATTTTGACAGCTAGCTGAGATGGTTCATCAAGATTTCATGCTGTTAGGGTTATTTCTGCTTGGTTAAATCTAGTCGTCATTTTGGAGTTTAATTTAAAGTTATATTATCTCATCATCAAATCCATCACGGTAACCAAATATCATTTTTCTTAATTAGCTTAAAGTTATTACCAAACAGTAATAATTGAAGCATATAACCTCTAACTAGCAACCAAAATTCGACTGTTTTAAAGCCAGATTAAACTCCTCGATTTGAGTCGAATCCATTAATTAGCTAAAATAGTACTTAATTTCTAGTAGAAACACATCGAAATTAGGCCAGTTTCTCAAGGTATCTCTTCTTCGTGTTCTCATTAATGCCCTTTGTTCTCAAATCTGGGACAAATCAGATTCGTTCTATTAGAGGAGCACTAGTCAATTTTCCCTTTCATAGGGGTATTGTTTCACCCCATCAATCTTTTTTCCTCCTTATGTCAATCAGAATACTCGTAGCTTATTCTTCTTTCCTTTTTGAGTGGTCAAATAGCGTGATTAACGTAGGAAAACCTCAATTCACTGACTCGGTCCTTTCCCCCTTTCTCTCTCTCCACACAATAGTTAGTAATAAATAGTGCCACATTAGCTGACTCTCCCACTAAGGTGGTATCATCATAGCCATCAGTTTCCCAAAGCATTCATTCACTTACCCCCTTCCATATGAAACTCGAATTGGAATAAATGATGGCTCACGCTATGTATTGAGAGTAGAAGGGTGGGATGTAGAGAGTAAGGAGAGAAGGAAGACTAAGCATTCCCTCTGGCTATCCTTGCGTGAGTTAGAACCTATAGGCGCCGAGTTTTAAGCCTCACGCAAATTCCAGACAAAAGCTAGCTATGGGTGAGAGGATTGGGTATCATTAAGGAGAGTGACCAATTATTCAACTCGCGTCGGTATATTGTCCACTTGCTCCCTCCTCTCTTAATTTCATCCTAATTTCTAACAGCATGCGATTATACTATTGATCAGTGTCATAGGAAATCACAGATGAGTTGCAATTTTCCGATTAATCGATTTTTCCCGCTAACTGAATACCATTCACTTCTGACTGAAAAATCGATATTTTGCATAGGGGGTGAATTGTTTTGCTTTCATTCAGAAACTGGGTCGTATTAGAATGAAAAGTTTTGCACATAATTGAGGTTAAAAAAACAGATACAAATCTATTGTCTGTCGATTTAAAGAAAAGATAATACTTATTCCCGTCCTGTATAGTCATACTAGGCGATTTCCGGTGTTGACCTTATTATGTTCCCTCTCCAAGTCTTTCTGTCTCCTTGTGTAAAAGAGATATGGGATAGAGAGAGGGTGGAATATAAGTTAAGATAGGCTGCTACTGCATTTCCTGTGGTCTATGCCTGACAATAAGACTTACTCCCCACTTCCGTTTCTATATCACAATACCCTTATCTGGAAGCTTTCTCTGTACACACTCCTTTCATGCTTATGCCTACGTACATACAATAAAAAATACAGTGAATTGATTTATATTCCCTCCTGTAAAGTTTTATCCAGGTGTCTTGAATAATAAGCTTACTAGTCGGCGTTTGGGTTTGATAAGAGGTCGATTTTGCCCATTCATTTTCTGATAAAGACCGCAGGCGTTACAGAGATAATTTCCTTGTCCATCCCTTCGCCATAGTGGTGTCGATGTTGCTCCGCAGTTTACGCACTCTCGGCCTTCTAGAAACCGAATAAAGAGGTTTAGAACTTTCCTTTTAATGGGACCAAATTCCCTTCTGAATTAAAATTACCTGTAACGGACATCTTTTTGTTCTTTGAAAGCCTTCCACTAGCAGCTAAACCACTGACTGCCATTCTGAGAGAATTTGGGACTTGGCTGGAGAGGAAACCAGCTCCAGGTGCTTGATGTGAATCTGATGGTGACTTACCCTTTGAGCCCATAACAGAAGCTAAATGATAGGCAGCCATATTGACAGATTCCGGGCTTCCGGCGGATTCAGAATTTGCAAGAACTGCACCATCATAATAGGCTTGATGGTACATCTGCTGTTGGTAATCATATGGATTTGGTTTCGCTGTCTCCTGTTCACTAGCAGAAGAAGTAGGCGTGGACGTTTTAGGGTCCCAGGAATTATTCCTCTGAGAAAACCAACAGCCGAAATCTTGACCTGGTTTAAAGTTTCGATTCTGAGACTGCTGCAACTGGCGGGTCCAGTTGAGTCTGAACAAATCCATCGCAGCTGCTGGATCGTCAGATAAATGGGCAGTCTGTGGAAGTCCATTCGTCGCTTTTGTTTCATTGGCCGGCGAGGAATTTGTTGAAGGAGGGGTCAGCGTACTAGATGATTCTCTCTGTTGCTGGGAAAGGAGTCTTTGTTGCGACTGCTGCTGTTGATGGCTGGCCAAATTTGGGAGAGCCGCATTAAATGCATCGGAATATTCATTCGAGAATGACTGTGAACAGTTTGCCCCACTGCTTTCTGTATTATTTGCGTTGGAGGAATTTGAGTGTGTTGTAGCATTACCGTGCCGATATCCATTGAAATTGTTACCAGAAGGAAAAGACTGAGGGTTAAATTGAGTGTGGCTAGGGAAACCGGGAGACGAAAACGCTGGTTGGCCAATGTAACTACCCTCTTGATTCCACCGAGGGTCCATTATCAATTCCACACCAGAGATACTACTGAAATAATTGAACAGAAGGTTTAGCTAAAATCTAAAGTTAATCTAACAAAGGGTTGACTAATTGAGTGAAGTATTATTTTACTTTAAAAGCTTTTATTATCGAACTAAATTCATTCGCATTGGATGAGCACTGCTTTTTGAGCTCTGCTAAGTTATAAATTTTAGCTAATGTTGTTATCATGTAATATCATTCCGCTTTCTCTGCCTTCGAAAGAAAAGTTAACTCAAATGGCAAGACCGAAAGCAATCAGTCAATAAGTACCGGATATTTTGGACTAGAATTTATTCAGTACTGCATATCATATCATATGGAGTACTGAATAACATATCATGAAATTTGAATTTTGGAATACGAATTATATGTAAAGTAAATATAGTGCAACCCGAATCCAAGAATTAAATGAAGTAAGACTTTTTGATACTCTAACGTTGCTCTCTTCATCCTTTTGATCCCCTCTCCCTCAAAATTTGCTGGACTTATTGTTAACCGACTTCAGCAGCCCCCAGCAATGAAAATTTGTAAAATTTATCCGCCTTACTGTGGACATTAATAATAACCCTTGGTCAATCTCACAACGAATTTCCCTCAAACCCCTTCCCCATCTACTGGGGGGATATGTAACCGGAACGAGGTTTGGATTAAACCTCTTTTCCTGACCTGGTTTTACTACATTTAGATCATTATCAACGGTCAAGTTGGGAGAGGGAGGGTATCGAAGTTAGGCTGCACTTAACCTAAGTTTTCCCCCTTGTTTTACACAGAAATGCAGTACAATTTAATGTATCTAGCTCAATAAGCACTTTGAAGAATAATGAGTGAATTCTCGACCTCCCATATAACAGAAATTTATCGATACTTTACGTGTAAGTGAATTTGCCGATCACTAGCACTAAAACAGTCCTAAGCGTTAGTCTAGCTAAGTTAAATCTACACTACTCTGCTAATTTCTGGTAGTAAGTTTAAATAGAAATGTTTTCTGCTTTATCAAAAGCAAATTTGATATTAATTCATCATGCAGGCACTGACAAAACTCTGAAAAGCGGGTGAAAATTTACACATTAACCGGGAATTTTAGGTAACAATTGATACCCGCATTTCCGATGAGTGATTGAGGGCCATAGAGGGTTCCCCTATTTTCTCGCCATTTAAACGAAAGTGATACACTGCTTTAGCATCCTTTCTGAGAGTGAGTATGCCATAAAGTATACCAGCATATATCTCTCAAGTAAAGGGGGAAGTTTTTCTCCCCTGGTAAGCTGAGAGTCACACCAAAACCCCCTGTCCTTTTCCACCTGGCTTTGAGTGAATCATATGCGGGATGGGTTTGAGGTAATTACTTCGATGGAGATATTAGAAGATAATAATTTGATTTCGAGGCAGAGTGAGTGTAGAATTATGATTAGACGAGGGTGGGAGGAGGAGGAGGAGTAGGAGAGCTAGAGTGAAGCAGATACGATCTGCAAAACGTGATAGACGCTCGTACCTACGGAAGTCCGACTGCAGCATTGGTACTCCACCTAATTTTCCTTCTCCTCCCTCTCTACTCGCCCAATCACCCTTGAGACAAGGAGAGAACTACCTCTCTCCACACCTCCCTCCTTCTCTCTCACTTTCCTATCCTCGTTCGCAGAGTGTATTGACATTAGAGAAGTGATACCATCTCTACGTACCGTACACTTTCTCTCCTAAATATATACTGCCTACCTGCAAAGGGAGTAATTAAGACTCTGCCCCTACACATATCCGCTGTGTGATCCCTTAAAGCGTGCACTTCATAATTCACACAAAAATACTGCAAGAATTTCCCTACATTTATCCCTAAATCGGCTCCTTCACGAATGCATTGCAGTGAGCGCAACTTTCCGATCAGTTTTTTGGCTGTATCTAATACGCCTTCACACAGTTCGCGTGATGCATAAATCGGAAATCGATGATCGATGATGATGCTCATTTAGACGCGCTTTGTTCATTTCTTCTTATTAAAAATGCATCAGTAAATAACTTGAAGCTAAATTCAAAAATTGGGATCAAATTTATTGAAATTTAATTCAATTTCAATAAGAATGCCTATCCCTTAGATTATTCAGCGAATTTTACTTTCTAATCGTCAGCCAAAAAGCTAAAATGGATAAATTTAATCTGCGCGAAAATCTGATTGGCTCGCAACGATGGTCATGGTAGCTACCTTGCTACATTGGCTGTAGCTCAGACCAAGTTGGTGAAATGAACGCCTGATTTTCATCTTCCCTTGATTGGAGATAAATTGCTGATGGCAGGATTTAATTACTGAGATGTAATTTGAACGGAATGCTAACAATGAAATTTGAAAGATAATTTAACGAAGTTGGATAATATAAAGAAATTCATAAGTTTCGAGTTCAATAAAAATTTCAAACGAAAGTATTTGGGCTGGGTCCTTAAGGAAGATTAAATCTAGGGTTTGAATGATTGAGTTTCCAATTAAAATTTAATAAATTTGTCGGCCTGTGAAATGAAACGTTATTATCAAAGCCCCATTTAGAAGAAAATTCACTCAATAAAATTCCATTGGATTAATTTAAAAGTCTTTTAGAAGACAAGCGTTTTCCAACACTCGTCCTATTAAGAGAGATAACATCCCAAAGCCTCCCTGTTGAGAAACTTACATTTGGCTACCACTCTCTACTCCATGCGCCCAGGTACTAGACTTAGACAAAGCTGAAAGTATGAGTCATAGATCAATGGCATCTATGAGGATTCAAAAACCCTACTAAGCTATTTCTGTGTCCTACTCATCGCCATAGCATCATCACCATTCTACGGCACGGTGATAAAACTGCGCAGATAAGAGCGAGGTAGGGAGATTTTAAAAGCCCGGGGAGAAATGCGATAGCATCAAAATTGGCGAATATGCGCTTTTCCATTATACTCGAGCGCCCACGTGTGTGTGCTCGGCCATCTCATCCCAGACCAGTCCACCCTAAATCCTTTCCCGCACCCCGCCCCTTTTCTAATAGCCTCCATCTCCCCCCTCCCCCTTCTACTCATTCCAAAAACCACACACATACTCTCAAACAGAAGCATCACAGACGTCTCACATACACGTGGCTGAACTTTTATCAAACCACAAAATCAGGAAAGGGGTCCCCGGTACAGGTACACGTACTTCGGGGGAGATGGCCTGCTATTTTCCTATTTTTGCCACCTAGCCCCTTTCCACAAAATCCATGAAAGTGTAAAATGACAATGGGGGAGGTCTGAAGGCCTCCTCTGTGGTAAAAAGAAAAAAAGGGAGACAATGGTTATTCTTCTAATTGGGCTTTTTATGCTATGCTATTCTATGGGTGAGAGGGGGAGGGTATTAATTGGAGCAGATTTTAAATTTTCGGTGGAACAATGACGTCTCGAAATTGGTGCCTTTTGGAGGTGATGCCTAATTGTTTGGATTAAGAATACATAAAGGTAGCCGTGGAAGATATATATTAGTGGTCTGAATAGAGCTTTGATTGCCCAGATAGAATTAAATTCCGTTCTATATTTGCTTTCTGCCATCATATTCCTGAACTGAAGATGTGATATTTCAACTCACTTCATTTCGATTCAATTCTGCATTTGATTATTCAGCAGATAAACTAGGATTGTCTAGTCATGCAAACGAATACTCCAGAAGCCGATTTTGTAAACTTGGGCGTAAGAAGTCCTTTCCTAGATTCAATCTTTACTAATCAACGTCTATTTATTATAATTAAACCACCGATTAAATAGAATTTCCGATCTTAAATCCGATTTCACCCTCGTTGCTAATAATCGATGTTAATTGCTAAAGTAGCAAGGTTATGTTACTATCCATTCTTCTAAACCAGTATGTTTTCAGTTAAATCAAACATTCAGAGAAGTCAGAAAATGACTTTTTTTAAGGGATATTAATAGGCTCATTATAAATTCCATCAATTGATAAAATTTTAACCACTTCACATTTGTCAAAATCTTAAGGTTCTGAAAGCTGAATAGTTTTATATTTTACCTGGTATATTATACATAGCTCTAACTGAGTGCGAAATAGCATATTAGAAGAATAGAGAGATTTGATACTTTAAATTCGGAATTTACACTTCTCTACTGAGTTCAGAAGAATATTTGATATCATTTTGCTGTTTTCAAAATGGTCCTTTGAAGAGAATCACATCGAATTTCACATCTGAGAATAGCATTCTGATATGCGTTGTTTAGTCTGTTGTAAAATTTACAGCAACCGAAAATTTTCGCCAGAGAAATAGCTCATAGGGCATTCACAGACAGATGGTTGCTTTACCCTTATCTACTTTCGCTCAAATTCCCTTGAGGTGAGAATTTGCGCTTTTAGAGGCAGGAAATGACATTAGTGGCTATCTTAGTCATGAGAATTTGAATCAGATCGTAAACTTGGCTTGAGATTACTAGAAAGTTTACACTAAATAATAAGAATAGATGAGTGGACAGCGTATTTATCTTTCATTTGATTTATCCAAGAACTTATCCTAATTACGGTAAGTAATTCAAACAAAATTCTAAATTGCGTTGAAAATATTAAACAATTAACTGAAAAAAAAATGATTTTAAGATTACAAGTTAGGAAACAAAAGTTTGGTTTTTCAAAAAAATGTAATTTAATGTAATATTAAATCATTAACAAAAGAGCATGGGTTCATATCCGCTATTCGATAGGATGAAATTTATTAGTGATCAGGTCAAACATAGCAATCAAATTAGTTTCAGAAATAACAGGCTCGGATTGGCAAGATTTTGAGGACCTCATACTATTATTAAAAGGAAAAGAATAAGTATTTAAAATAAAATCTAAAATGTAAAGGGAAATCCCCAATAAAAATCAACGCATAAATTAATCTAGCTTTAAACGCTTTGGATTTATCATTCCACCTTCCTGGATTAATATAAATAATATGTCCATCTTACTGACAACAAGTTTAACCGGGAACTTACTTCGAAATTACTTGATGAAACTCTTCAATGGAACTTTAAATCCTCTCTTTCTTAGGATCACTGAGAAGAAGATCTGATAAAACTCGTAGAAGGTAGGAAGGCAGAAGATCAGCAAAGCAGTGCGCTCTTCTGGTTGTGTCGCGTGAACGATCCGTAGATGAACTTGTGATGATAAGACACCGACTGACTTAGCGTTCCTCTCTCACTTACTTAAAAGAGGAAAAAAAGATATAAGTAGATAACCAGTAGCTCGTAGTCGTTGAAGGCAGACAGATTGGCTGATAATGATCAGGGGGGAGTGAGTGCTGTTCGACCGATATCACCGTACGCAGTCAGTTAAGATTGTTAACTAACACTTTAAAGCGAATGTTGGATTATTTTGCTTGACCGTATCGGACCGAGGTGCGTGTATACGCGCAAGAATGGAAACGCAAGCATGAATGCCTGACTTGATTGGTCGGCCTTATCACGCGCGACAAATCTCTACGCGTACCGATGTTTCGGGTGTGATTAGCCAATCAGATTTACTTTGATGCAATTGGCTGATACTCCCTAAAGTGGGCGATGAACGCGATAAAATGATTGCGATTATGAAAGCAGTTTTCACTGCGGGAGTTGGAAATAGAATTACTTTTCAATGCAATTGTTTAGCTGTACGTATTTTATGGTTTATTCTATTAGCTCAGTGGACTTTTACCAGCATCTGTCCACAAAATGGCCATGTTATAGATGAAATTCAAAGTTGAATAGTAAATATACCTATTATCTGATCGCATAAAATAATATTGTATGTTTAGTAATGCAAAATGAATACATTGATTGTTTTAGGGATCAAAATTAAGTTGTCGCATTAAAAAAGTTTTTTTTATTTAAAAATGACTTATTTAGAAATTAACCAATTTCCGAAAAGAATTAAAATATTTGAATATAATATAATTTATTTGTAGTAGTGAACGCAGGGTAACTAAAGTTGGAGTTTTTGCTTCAATATATACAACGCATATTCCATAGACATTTTACAGTCCTCCATAAGCTTTTGTCAAATACACCTATAATAATTGCTAGATATATTTGAGAGGTAAAGTTAAATTTATTTACTTAATTAATAACGTTAATTGAATTATTTACTTGTTAAATATGATCAGTAAAGTTAAGTTTATGTCAAAGTGCTGGTTAAGACTATTATGATATCTTTCTGTAAATGAAATATTAAACCATAAACCACTTTTAAAGATCAGTAGAGCCTATTTATTCTAAAAATTTGTAATCTTTCATTTACATTCTAATTACCTCAGTTTCGTACTTACCGAAACGAGAGAGGGAAATCTCAGGTAGACTCGCTTTCGAAAACGATAAGAGTGCAAAATTTGATCCGAAGTTATTAAAAGAACCGAAAATCGGTTTATTTATTAATTTATTACAATTTGGTCTACTAATTTAATAGATTTCTACCCAAAACTGGGATTATAAATACTGTCCTAGCTCATATGTATAATTGTGCGAACGATCAAGACCGACCATAGTAATTAGTCAATCAATCAATTGGCACTGGATATTGTGGATTAGAATGCGCACAGTAATCCAGAAGAAATAAGGAAAAATTCAAATTTTGAAGTGTGCGCTACACATTAGGTAAAGCTAGTACAGTTCGATTTCAAAGTCAAATACAGTAAGAGTCTTAGATACTTTGGCTTTACTCAATATTTTCTTGATCCCCTCCCCTTTATCATTTACTGGACCTACTCTTAATCAATTTCAATCGCTTTCCAATACTGAAAAACTGTATGTCCTCATTGTGTGGGTTGTAATATAATTATTCTATGGTAACTATTGCTAAATAACTTTCTTCAATGCCAGGAAAATCCCACTTCGATGAAATAACTGACTACATTTCTTGAGAGTCTTGGACCCTTGGTTTATTGGGCTGAATATTTATCTTTAAGTTGATTAGAATTGCGTATATGAAAAGTTCAATAAACAACTGATCAACTTTTTCTAAAAGCGCACAATATCCCTCAACACTTATGCTGCTATGCATTTTCCTTCTAAATTTGTCAAGAAACTGAGTTCAAGACCAATCTTCCTTCTTCACATATAAGACTATTACATCTTCAATTTGTCCACGAACTGAGTGATAATAGGTAGAGTGACCATATTTGTTCTTGGGCGTGGTTGCCTTTTAGAAGCTCCTAGAACATCTACTGCTATGGCAACGTAGGCTGCAGAGCGCGATTTTTTTCACTCCCCTTCATGTAACACAAGGGCAAAAGATCTCAGATGGTGAAATTTTCTGCTGTTTTCGTGGGAGAGGAGGGTAAAGGAAAGTGCTGCTGCCGTTGTCGTCCAACTGAAGTTGCAGAGGCAGCAGATTGAAAGGAGGCGCGCGTCCATCGTTAAATGAATAATACCAACACGCGCACATATTCTATTGGTTAGCCTGCGGATAAAATTGGTAGGATCACACTTTCTCTATCATGATTAAGGTGAACCTTGAATTTTCAAAACTGTGTGCACGCATCCAATGAACTAATTGGGGGATATGGTAAACTTAATGCTTTTTATCGTTCAAGTTGGTGAGGTAAAATCACCGACTGACTCGTAATTGATGAAATATTTGAGCACAATTTTAACTAAAAATGTGGCGGGAATTAATAGGAGATTAAACTTCATACCGAGAGGGTATTTATTCAATCTTCAAGCTAGGCGTAAATCACCCTTAGAGATGGTTATATACTATATTATTTTGGATCCCATAACTATCTTAAGGTTTAAATTCAAAACATTTTGTTAATTTATTTATAGAAATAGTACTTTTTTCCTGACATCGGTTACAATGTCGGATATCGATCGTTTCGAACTGCTTAATTTGATCAATAAATTCTTACGGTTTAGAAAACAATTTTCACCTCTTACATGGCGTACCAATCTAGAAATAACTGCACTGCTTCAGATGAAAGTCTCAAACTTTTCAATTCTTGGTGATTTTCAAAATTATTTAAAGAGCATTCAAGAAATCCGTTGAATAGTTGACTTTAAAGCATAAAATAACACATTTTGATCTTGTGGTTTGATTAAGTATGTGGATTACAATTGCTGTACGTATTGGCCATCAGGATGTCAAAAATTGCAATCGTTTAACAAAAAATGGAGATTAGGATCTAATTAACTCGAGGATCCATATGGGCGGACGTCGGATAACGCATCTGTTATATCTCATTGTCTCTAAAGATCCCCAGAGCCGAGAAAAAATCGGTTCTGTACGGATATCTTAAGCAGTCAAACCTATTCGGATCTAAGTTAATAATTTTATGATTTTGTACCTATAATCAAATGGGATAATTATAAATTATAATTATAAACTGAACAGATATAAGTGAAAATAATTATTTTATCTTCTATAAACCGAGTTTTGTATATAAAATTAATATTCTCGGAAGAATTTGTTATTGATTACTTTTAAAACAAATAGGAAGAGGTTTCTTTAAAATAAACATCAGATGCACGATATTCATAAGATTACTTTATTTAATTCAATAAGATATATAAATTAATAACAAATTAAGGCAATGAAATGATCAAGCACACAGACTTTTATCAATGAATGGAGGGACAGTCTAATGTGTCTCAGTAGAAAGAATGTCTTCAGGATATCTTTCTATAATGAACGTTAAAAGGGCTGTTCTTAAATGGTCTTGATAACTCATATCAATGTAAATGCAATCGGACAGACTGGGTCCCAAATATGGGCGAATCATTAGTTGGAAAGGCTTTAATTATGCTGGATATTTTACTTCCATTTGAGAAATGAACGGGTGCATCTAATAGTAATAATTCCAATGAAATATTTTCAAAAATGAACCAAATATGTAAATCATTACTGCTGCTATTGCTAAACCATTATTGAGATAAGGACAAAACATTTGAAATTGATCATTTTCGTAGTGACGGTGCAACTGTTTTGATATGAATAGCAAAAAAAACAAATAAAAAACGCCCCTTTCCCTATTTTTCGATTAATTTTAAATTTTCGTATGCAACTAGTGGCAAGGGCAACTGATCGCTAACATTTTACCCACACTTATATTTGTGCGTTCATTTTCATGAACTTGTGTAATATGAGGTCACACAGAGAGCGAAGAGAAGCGTGAATTCTCCTGCTTGGCCAGCCCATGAAGTGGTCATTGCAAGTCAGACTGTCAAACCAGTGGGGGTGGGGG
>CAADRB010000005.1:2718577-2749154 GCA_900708905.1 Hymenolepis diminuta | reverse complement strand
GGGGAGGGAGTGAAGGCGTGGGACCACTCGTTCGTGCCAGTTACCATGACTACGTGGTGGCTGCTGCTGCTACCACAGCTTCCTTCCCAAGCGGTTGACGCTCTAAGAGATTAAGATCTAACCACTTGAGGGTCCATTAGTGTGGAATTGAAGGAAAGGGGGGACTCTTTTAAGAGATAATGGAGCGGCTACTGGAGGTTTTTAAGTAGAAGTGGTTTGTGGGAGGCTGAAAAAGTCAATTAAAATTTAAACGCGGTAGCTGAGACACTAATTTAGCAGCTGTGCATAAATATTTTTCAAAAGTTTTCAATATAATTTTGTTTTTATTTCATTTATATTTACGAAAAAATTGGATTTTGAACTTAAATTTCGAAAAAAAATGATTAAACATTTAATTAATCTAATAAAATCAATTTTCTGGTAACCTTTTTCTAAAAATGAATAGGTTAAAAGTAAATATTATTCAGACAATAATAATAATATTTGAATCTTTATAGGAATTCAGAAATCAGTTTTAATATTAATTTTGTGGAATTAAAACTGCCTTATAAAAGCGAGGGAGAATGGCATTAAATAGGAAATAGAACAAATTCACCAAATGAAAGATTTGAACATGTGGAGACTTTTCATCTAAATGAATGGCCAAATGAAAATTCATTAAACAGAAGGACAACAAAATAAATTTCAGAAGATAAATTATTCTAATGAAAAGGTGATTTATTGCTGGTCTCTTTTTAACATCTGCACACATTTGCGTAATTTTGTTCAATCTAGACAAATATTCCTCTACTTTTACGACTCTTCTCATGATACTTCTACAGCATTTAATTTTCAGATAAAATACCAGTATTTATAGTACTCTTTGTAATAATATTACAGTTCCCATGCCAATTACTTATCCAGACTTAATAACGGACTGTTTTTTGAAAATTCAGACTCAGACTTGCAAATAAATTACGGTAGCCTGCGCAATCTTTATGATAGGAAACTGAAAAGAGATAATAAAATCACAGATATTCAAATTAGAGGAGGATGTAATTTGTTTAAGGGTAAATTTTATTAATTATTAGTTCAATAAATTTTAATCAATCTCTAAAATTTGTAAGTCACTTAATAATATTAAAGAATAAATACGGAAGTATTTCGTTATTACACTTCATCTGCAGTAGACAAGCTTGACTTTCTGCCTTTGGTTATTTGAGGAGAAACATATATTGGGATTATATTCACCACTTCTACTTGATTTTTCCATTCACACTTTATTGAATTATTTCACTATTCTTGATGTTCAGGTACTTCCCATAAATAGAAATTGTGCTATTACCTATTTATAAGGCTCGTATACATTACAAAATACAACGTTGAGGTTGAAATTCTTGTATACGTCGTTTCAACCAGTCTTGTCTTTTATAAGTTTTAAAGCTCCTGAACATTTAACACTGGAAGTCCTCGTTGATTGTTGGGCTTTAGGAATAGCGATACCGTCGATAGTGTAAAAGTATTCTTTTCTAATCTGTGAATGTTCATATGGGTGCATCCAGCAGCCCCTCACTCTACTGTCTTTGTTTGGATTCCCTTGATGGGGTGATTTACGCTTTCAGATACAGAAGTGGATATTATTAGTTGTTTTACCCATTACAGCCCAGACAATCCAAAGACTTTCTCGGCGTCTTGGTCGATTTGCTTTAGCCATGACTTTGTGGAAGTTTTGCTTTTACTTCCCATTGGTACATGAAAATTCACTGACAGTTTGAGAAAGGAAAACTTAGAGACTTTACATAGCAACCTGTACTTTTTTGTATTATCATAGATAATGATAACTTTTATTTAGTTTATAGTTAACAGTCTAGGGAACAATTTGGGCACTAAACGTGGGACATTGGAAAGGCCACATTGAAGTCCTAACCAATTAAGCGAATTTTTATTCCGTAGTGCCTATTTTAATGATAAAGAATGGTCAATTTGACTTTCATTTGATTTATTTACTTAAACAATCAAAAAGAGGACAGACCTAACTTCTCTTACCCATTCCATTAGTCCATTCCATGTTTTTCCCGTCATCTTCAACTCTTTTTCTATTTTAACCATGAGAGGAGACAGCAATACTCCTCTTTGCCACTTCATGGCACTCACTCTTATCAGGCGTCTATCTCAAAAGTATACTCTCTTACCTTTCCTTCTACCTCTCATTCCGTAGGCAGTTCCATTACTTCCAGTCACTTCTTTGCCTTTTAATGGACCATCTTTCTAAGCACACAGTGACATCTACACCATGCATCCAGCCTACTCACTTAACTCTCTCAACTTATAGATCCTTATGATGATAAGACAGCATAGAGTGCCTTCACAGCGCGCAACCAATTAAGAACAGGGCTCGCGTATGCGTGTTGGATAAAACGCCGCACTTTCAATCATATACGCGCGCACCAAGCGCTCGATTAAACTTGCTTTCGTTTATCATCCCATAATTGTGACCCACCACCTGTTTAAGTAGTAAAGAAGAGAACGAGAATAGGAGTGGTGGATAGGAGTTTCGTTCTCCTATTCTTCTCCTTCTTTTACTTTTTTGCTAAAAATATAAATTCAGCGAAATTAGGAGCAATTTGGGATTTTGGGGTGGGGAGTAGTGCGGAGGTTTTTTCTACGCATTCAGTTGATTGGGAGGGGCTGATAAGGTGGGATTTACATTAAGGTAGTATTTTTCTTGGATGCATGCTGTGTCGACATGATGCAGAAATGTTGTGGAAATTTGTAGAAAATGGGGGATTTTGAATAATAAGTGGAAGTGGTTTTGATTAAATTTTTGTAAATAACATTTATTTCGATTGAATTTTAGGTGAAAAATATGAGAAGTATACGTCGAAATGATCAAACGATTGAAAATTTATAAGAGGGATTTTTCCACTTTGGAGTAGGTCAAGGTAAACAGATTGAACTGAAATGAAAGATAGTGGAGACAAATTGAGGTAAATAAAGACAAAAATACGGATTATTGAGAAGTAGGAAAGGATTTCGTTGTTTTTACTCGCAAATCAAGCCCGAAGAGAAGTTCAAAATTTCATATTCATTTTTCCATGTGAACTATTCAAAGACTGTAGCAAACCGTATCAAAAATAGGAGTTTTTTTCAAAGATGCAGTATTTCTTTCTAGTGAAATATGGTATGAATATGATTAAACTGAATACGAAACTGAATTTTTGATAAAATAAAGGGGTATTACTGTCATTATCACAATAAGTCAAAGCAAATAAAAATTTTTAACCGTGGAAACGATTTTTTACTCGGATGACAGTGAAACAGTTCGATAATCGGAGAACGGGTCAAGGAGAAGGTCAAAGTAATCAAAGAGTCTAACCCCAACTGAGTTTTGATTTTATTTAATGGAAATATTTCAATACTTAACGTTTCCATTTTAGAAGATCAAGTTTTATGATTTGGCTCCTGGCTTCCTATGTGAAGTTAAGCCCGCGACATTTGAAATTTACTGACCAATTGATTAATTGGATGGATGGGGGATGGTGGTTTATGTCGTTTCGGCGCAGATTTTTCTTGTAATAACTTAGATATTTGTAAGATGGTGCTAGCTAAAGCGATTTTAATATAGCAGAACTGTATTAATAAGTACTAAATAATATGGGAAACATTCATTTTTTCAATCTTGCATTCATGTCATTCAAGATTAGTTATTGACCTTATTTATAACAGGATAGGTGGGTTTGCAGAAAGTATAAATAAAAATTAACTTAACTCAGGTCGTACTAGATTGCAAAATTCTGAAGTAAAATTATCAAATAGAATTAAAATCAAATCGTTCATAATTATTATGCTTGAGAAGGCAAAAAGTTTTCAAGAGAAAGCAGTAGCACAAATAAATGGTGAGTGAAGAAGAGGAACACAAGCAGAAGTAGAAAATAAATCGGATCGGCCAAAGATTCTTACTTCAATTAAAGTTAGGATTCGTTAGGTTTCGAATTTTTACACAATGAGTATAGTTCACCCCATCACGACATAATACTAGAAGGTTTAAAAGTCAAGATTTGATCTCTGTTTTAGTGAATGAGTTCACAGTGCTCGGAGCCAATTGTTTAAATTGAGCGATTATTCATGTCAACTCGATACATTGTCCGCATCCACTTAATACTATCTTTTCACGAGTTAGTACAATATAGTAAGATATAGGCAAGATGTGTTAAATTAAAGGAGTAATAACTTTCGCGAATGAGTTGCAGACTAATATTTTCTTCTGAACCCAAAAAGAGTTTATTTCTTGTTTACGTTAGCTGAGTTTATTAAAATCAATGGCAAAATACGTGAACTTGACTGCTAGAAGAAAAAATCATTATTTTCCACCGCTTCCAGTACTCCTTCTATGAATAAAAACATCATTCCTTTCTTACTTGTCCACTGACAAAAGACATTTTGCAATCGTGCCTATTTGGTTAAGCCGACACCGAATTTCGTTGATACATATGCCTTGTGTTTTGATGTGGGTTATTGGACTCTGTGTTAAGTTGCAATATCACCGAGTTTTCTAAATTGGTTTGCTCTGCGAGCTTACTACTGAGACTTCTGTTCCGTTGCAATTGCCAATAAGTCAATCATAAGCCTTGGGTGTCAAGATGTATGAATAACTGGGTGATATTAATTAAGATAACAGCCAAAGAATAGCTCCTCAATGATTTTTAGATGAACGATGTTTAATCAATTGGATAGTTGATAGTATTCTTTTAAAATAAATAATGTAAAATTAAGAATAGAATCTTCAATTTATATTCAGATCTAATCTCTGGACAGATAATGTTTCTTTTAATAGATCCTATTTGACGTAATGCGCATTGTTAAATTATAATTATTAATTAGGAAAAAAAATGTAAAGAGCTATACAGAATAAATGCAAAATGTGTAGGAACATCGACGTGGCCGAAGCAATGTTATCTATAGACTGGGAGTTTCCATAATTTGCAGACCAATTATTATCAATAATAATTAAAATTAATAATTAATTAAAACAATTTTGCTACAACAAGAATCGGTCAATTTAGAATGGTCAGTACGACACGAGTAGATGAATAGAAAGATCAATGGTATCTTTCAGATAGATGAACTCTAACTTTGACTTGAATTACTTCTTATTCACATAGTACTTTTGCGCATGAGTAATTATTTAGTGGCAAGATTAGTTTAAACTCCAGAGCTAGGTTATATAAACATAACATGAAACATTTTCTAGTTAGTTTTGTCTCAAAAAACGTAAGGGGTTTTATTATACTATATGTGCACTTCAAAGATATATGATTTGATGACTCAATAGGACAAAGTGCAATTAACATTTGCAGTTTTATTCGCAAACTTCTTCTACCAAATTTTTATTTGCCGTTTGAAGTGTTATCCGGCTTCTAGATAACTCCTCTTTGTTTTCGATTTGGTTACGTTAGCAGAAATAACAATTATTTTCCCCAGCTCCTGATATTCTTCCATAGATAAAAATGTAATTTCCTTCTTTGTTTCTCCACTGGTAAAAGACACTTATGTCTTTTTCTTTAAGCCAATGCCGACTGAGATGGAATTTCGTAAATACGTGCGTGTTTACTAATAACGTGTCTTGTGTTGCGCCGTGGGTAATTGTTTTTCTGTGTTAAGTTGCCATATTACCGAGTTTTCTAGATTTTTGGCTCTGCGAGACTAGTACTGCGACTTCTAGTTTGTTGCGTTATGACATCTTCTATAAATAAAAATATAATTCTCTTCTTAATTGTTCACTGATAAAAGAAATTTTGTAATTATGTCTTTTTGGTTTAGTCGGTACCGATTGAGTTTTACTTTCGTTAGTGCACACGTGTTTACCATAATGTGCCTTGTTGCTTTGGATTACTGGCTTCTGCGTTAAGTGTTCTATTATTTAGTTTTATAGATTGATTTGTTCTACGAGATTTCTAGTTTGTTACGTTATAACAAAATAAAACCCCTATTCATTTCTCGATAAGTTAGCAAACGTTCGTATTTCGGTGCTATTTTACTCTTTTTGGTACGGAATTAATTAGACAGAATCAGTTTTAATGTGCATGTTTTAACAATCAGATGTACATTTAAAAAAGCTAGTTATGAAGTAGCATGATTTCAACAAAAATGCTTATGCAAACATATATACTCAATCAGATAAAAATGTAGTACATGATGTTATTAAAATCATATACACTGCTGATTCAGTCGATGTATTCTATAAAATAAAACATTTGCGGAAACGAAGATTACTATCATTTAATAAAATTGGATAGATTAATTCCGTGAATCGGTAAACAAATGAATGCAACAACCCCCATATACAAACAATGCAAAATATTACAGGTTATTAGTATCTTAAACAATATTTTGCATCTAAATAATAAAAAATGCTTAGTTAATAGTTAATATTGCATATTTATAGAAATTCTTTTGAAATTTTACAGTTTTTGTAAAACTGATTCTGTTTAAGCTTACTAAAGAATCTGCTCGTTGTTGACATCGCTGAGTTTGAATTCCTAACGGGCTATGTCCATATGACTTTATTTTATATTTTTACAATTATATTTTATTTTTTCGATTCTGCACTTACGCGTAATAGAAATAATTTAGTAATATTGCGCATTTAGAGGAATGCACATTTTATCCCGTTGTACCACTTGGCTTGACCAATCGCTATATTGGTATTACAAATGAACAGATTACAGCATCCTCATGGTTTTCAGCACAAACTATGCCGTATTACGGTAGACTACATATTTCTGAGGGTAAGGATGATGCATTCGATCATTTGGTTATTTTTAGCATTTGATTATGACCCTGCTATCCGTAAGGTTTTTATTTATCACTACATACAAAAATTCAATTTAAGAGGGTGCTGGAGCATGGGTAGCCAGAAATAATGATGACAAACAATGGATTCAAATTGATTTAAAAAAGAGAACGATAATTACTGCTGTTGCGACTCAGGGTAGAAGAGGAGCGCGAGAATTCGTTCAGGATTACTACATACTCTATTCTGATATGGACATCCCTGTACAGTGGGCCATTGTAAAAGATGCTCTTGGTGAACCTCAAGTAAACTTCTATTACGAAATATTTAATTAAGTAGTTATTTGATGGCAATACGGATGACAATACAGTGAAACTAGTCAACTTTAGTCGACCGATTGTTGCACGCTATGTTCGATTGAATCCACAACGATGGCATGGACTTATTGCTCTAAGAATGGAGTTATTTGGATGCGAATATCGTTAGTTTCCAGCATGGTTATTTATATATTTATTGATATTTAGACCCATTTACTGTTCAATTTGATGGCCATTCGTGGATTGAAATGCTTTTGGATCAGCCAGGAAGAGAGACCCAAACCACTGCAGATGAAATTAAATTTCGATTCAGAACTTCAAATGTAAATGGGCTGATATTTTATGGTGATGATAGTCAAAACGACTTCTTTACAGTGGAACTATTTCGGTAGGTCGTCATATTCCAGTTCAAACTGCCTCTTCAGAGGTCGTCTCCAAGTGTCTTTAGGTCTGGGTGTCTATCCTTGGTCTACAGAAAGAACAGAAAACGTTGTTATGGCTGGAAGTCTTTTGGACGATGAACAATGGCATGATGTTCTGATAGTCAGAAGTGAAAAGAATCTGAATATATCTGTCGATGGAGTTTCTATTTGGAGGAATCTGACGGCCGTCTTTATGCATATGGATATGAATAGGAGGGTATATATAGGTGGTGTTCCAAGTTTTTCTAACAAACGGAGTGTCGCAGTAACTGAAAGCTTTGCTGGATGCATGGAAGAGTTCAATTTCAATGGAGTTCAGGTGAGTGAAATCTAAAGAATTGATGTTGAGAATATGTGCAAATTAAAATTGGTATGATCAATTTATGTTGTCCAGAAATTTGCATTGTAGTGACACTAACTCGTGTTTTATTTCACTTAATAGCCCAAAATAAAGACAATTCATTATTGGAAAGTATTTAAATAGATTTGATATTTTTCCCTTTAAGTACACTCTTCTTTACCATGGAATTGTGTTTTGTTGAAAGGCTACATGACATCGCTCCGCATTATAATCCAGTAAAAATTTATACCTTCTCTACACTTACATCAGTTCCCAGCATTCTTCACTGTAAAAAATGATATTCACATTTAGATATTTGACGGCCATAAGACAGCTGGTAATGCTCAGGCTAATTTTGAATTCAAAGGTACTTTCTAGCGGAATTGCTGGAAACATACTTCATTATCGCTTATCTATTGCAGTCTACGGTAGGGTAAATGATGAAAAATCAAAGGCCGTTTAGAATACTACTCGGTGGAGGATATTGGGTTTGTACAGCAAACGACAAATTAGTGTTAAAGTGCTGGCAGAGAAAGTTCCTCTGACAAACCTCGCCGCACAATTACACGAGCATGGACTTAACCTCTGGGCGAGTCTACACGAAAACGGCGATACAATCATTTAACTTTTATTGAATTTCCAATTACTGAAATTGGGGAAATCTGAAGTCTCTCATACGAAGAGCTGGCTTAAGCAGCTCGATTCGGATATGCAGCATGCGTTCGGTGCGAAGGAGGGTGCGGTTTTGATGGAGTATTCCAATAAGAAATCTATTCTGCGCTTAACTGAACACCAACTACAAATAAATGATGTGGGAAAAAGAATATACTCTGC
The DNA here is from genome assembly GCA_900708905.1 of Hymenolepis diminuta. Taxonomy (NCBI): domain Eukaryota; kingdom Metazoa; phylum Platyhelminthes; class Cestoda; order Cyclophyllidea; family Hymenolepididae; genus Hymenolepis; species Hymenolepis diminuta. Next base: position 2,740,469 of record CAADRB010000005.1, on the reverse strand, counting down.
ATGGACGCTCGGTGTCATTGTTTCTTTGCAAACGCATGTGATATGGGAAGACATTAGCAAATAGAGATTCCACAAACTGGTAGAGTTTCTTGCCCAATGGATAGTTAATACGAGAATTATGCGAATAACAGGTGATTACGAAATCATTTGAAAACATACAACTCGGAATTTCAGTGTAGCAATGATAAGGAATAGTTTAAAATATTATGAAAGGAAATTGGAATGCAAAAAACCTGATGATTTCGGAGTCTCGATACACCATGACTTTGATTCTCGACTTACCACAAAAAACTTTCTGGCATTACTTAAATCACTCCTATCACCCCATTTTTTAGGCGCTTTCCATAGTTAAAAATTGTAAAATATCGTTCCTTTCCTGTTCCATGGCATTTGAGGGGCACACGCATGACAGATTGTCTACTTATAATGAAGGAGTGCTTATGATGTGATGCGACAAGGCCGATCCTTTATGATCAAATAATGCCGATCAATAAATACTGAACATTGTAGATAAGGCTCTACAATCCGGAGGATAAATCGGGAAATTTAAATTTTGGAAACTTAACTATCCATTTAGCAAATATTACACAACCCCAGTCCAAAAATCATTTGAAGTAAAACTCTTTGGATGTTGCAATAATTAGAGAATCACATTTATAGATTCAAGGTCTTAAATTGAGCTAAGATTGGTTTATTATTCAGCTGAGACTGGCACTAATTCCTTGTAATCGTTTCTCTAAGAATTGCTTACATATAGATAGATGTATTTAGATGTATTTGTACAAATCTTTACAAATCAGTATTGAATATTACATTATACTAAATGTTGGTTGGGTCAACCTTATCTTTAGAAGAGAAGATGCGTTTAGGGAAGGAGTATTTCATTGTGTCTACATTTTAGTTAAACCTCCGATGTTATGGGACCATGGCATTATTTTCTGCGAACTGTCAAATTCTAATCTCTGAGATAAGCCTTCTAATAACTTTTATAATAAAAAAATGACAAAACAGAATCAAGATAAGATGTTTATCCCCTCGTTTTTTTTAAAATTTCCGTTGGTAAAAATCTGAGATGACCTAATTTAAATATCCATATTTTTTAATAGGTAATTCGAGACGTTCTTCGTTCGAAACCCGGTCTCATTATGAACGAAGCGGTCTGGGCGAACGAGGATTGGCTAGACGCCCTCGGTTATCCTCCGAGAGATCCCTTGTTATGGTGGGGTCCACCAACCACCACACAACAGCTCAACATCACCGGTCTTGTGATTGGAGGAACTGGTGTACTGCAACAGGATTGTCTGCCTCCTGTAGCCGATCCGACAGTTATCACATTTCCACGAATTGAACAATCACTGGTGTACATAAAGATTGAAAGGTCGGGCGAGACCAGCAAAGTGACATTTTCGTTGGACTTCCGAACGTTCAATAAGGGTGGAACCCTGTTCTATCATTCAGTGGACAATGACAAGAGCTTTATTTCGGTATGTGCAACTTATCTGTTGTTATGGAAGTTGTGTGTATGTCCAGCTCATTAATCAGTTAGAGTTAAATCCTATTCAGCTTCATGTTCTAAGTTTAAACAAATCACAAAGTGCAATTAGCACCTCATTTAGAAAAGATCCGAATTAGATGACGTCTTAATATGGTAGGGTTTAGTATTTTATTTTAAATAACTGACCATATTCTTGATAAAGTTAGAAGGCTGACCGCTTGTGGGAAATGAAACTAGAGTTAGAAAGATGAATATTAAAATCAATCTAACGAAGAGAGAACTAGAGTTAATTGCAAAGTAATCACGTAATACAATTTATAAAGCTTCCATTAAATAGTCTATTTCATGATTGGCGTATAGAATAATGCTTAATTTTCGTATTGTCATCCGAATTGTTGTATCTACCGGTGTTGTCTTTCCGTCAAAGGTGACAGAAAATGTAATTCTTATTAATTAATACACATGCATCCTTTCAGTCAAGTTCTCGCAGATAAATGTTTTGTTTCTGACTATCAAAATCTTTAGCCATACAATTATTTGAGTCACAATAATGCGTGTAATGGGTCAATATATTCATTCTTCTATCAAAGCGTAAGCTTAGACTAAATAACACGTTTTATTTTTAATCTCGGGATATTTTAATCGCTTTAACCGGATTTCATTGTTATTAAGCGAAAAAATAGGCCACTACTTAATTTTTTTACTCCATTTGCCTGACTATTACACTAACAGTTTAATAGTATCAAGTCTGTATCTATGATAATGTGTGTTTCAGCTTTACGAATTGGTCGAATTGCTGGGATGGATCCATAAATCGGCATTTTAAAGTGATTTTTCAAAATATCAACTATTTTGAAGTGCACAAGTTTACCTTCTTATTTAGTTTGAAGGTCACTATATCAATGGCGACAATTACAGTTTTACCTTTGTTAATAGATTTATATTCATTTCTCCTGATTAATTTTACATAGCTTGAAATGGAGGACACTTACGGTCACCTGATGGTTGAAATAACTATGCCTGGCGTCAATTTAATTCGCTACACTATGCCAAATGAAGATTCGGCCGCCTTGAATGGGACTTTTGCTGATGGTCTCTGGCACTCCGTTTACTTCGAAATTAGTCAAACCACTGTTCGGACGATTGTAGATGGTCGAGAATATAATACCAATCAAACATTCACAGAAAGAGTAAGCTCAATATTTGGTTTCTTAAAGTTGTTTTTATTTCTGGTTTGATAAGCTCCCATTGGTTTTAGATCAACTTCGAAAAAGTTTTCTACATTGGGGGTGGTAGACCACAAAAATTCAGTTTTCAGGGCTGCATGCGAAGGATTAATGTCAATGCTCAGGATGTGATATGGGCTCAGCTCGACCCTGAAAGTCGATCAAGTGAGATAGTCAACGGTAGCTGTCTCGTCACTGATCGCTGTAGTCCAAATCCCTGCAAACACGAAGCTCCTTGTACGCAGAACGGAGCAACATTCTTTTGTGATTGCAGTAATACGGGCTATTCAGGAGCTGTTTGCCATCAGAGTGAGTATTTCACCTCATGTTCAGAAGTTGGCCTATTCTATGGACAAACGGCACCTCAAATTAATGTCACTATTGATCTGGACGGCTCTGGTGTTCTGGACCCGTTCACAGTCCTTTGTGACTTCACAGGTATCATATTTCATACAGTTCTGGTCTACTTATTTTATTTAAGTAATATATAATTATGCCGTTTTTTGGTTAGATCGAAATAACCCGGAAACCAGAATCCAGCATACTGATGGAAACTTTCTTTCAGTGGATGGTTTTCAAAATCCGGGATCATATAAAAGAATTTTGAACTATGGGAAAGCTTCTCGAGCTGCGTTAGCAGAGTTGACGCGTCGTGCTATGTATTGTGAGCAGTCCGTCGCTTACAGATGTTGGAATGCTAAGTTACTTGCAAAACCTCAAGGTTATGGTGATGGAACAGAGCTAACTTGGGGTTGGTGGGTAAGCAGAAGCGGTCGACCTCGATATTACTGGGGAGGTGGGGTTCCTGGATTGAAAATGTGTGACTGTGGAGTACGAGGAACTTGTACAGGCAACTCCCTGACCTGTAATTGTGATGGCGATGGTTCGGATGCACCTCCTTTAGTGGATACCGGATTGCTTACTTTTAAGGTAAGTTACACTCTCTATACCCATCGCGTATATCCGTAGATCTACTAAATAACGAAACATTCTTGAACATATAGATTACGGTTTAATTGAAATTGTCATTCTTTATCAGCCACATAAAATCTGATCAAAATTATAAAAAAATTTTTTATATGAAATTCAATCATTACTATTTCTAAAAGCATAACATTATGAATAATTTGGTTTTACTTTCAAATCGAGTAAGAAAAGCCGGTCATCTGATTAAGAATATTAGTGTAAGAACTCCAGTTAATTGATCGATTATCGTATTTAATGATTCGCAGAAAAGTGTAGTTATTAAGCGTCGCCTTTTATTCAGGAGTGAAAGGTTAATAAAATTGATTGGTGCGAAATGCTGGAAAGGTAATCATTAATCATAACTAGATCTTCAAAGAATATACTTGCGCTAACTTGTTCAGCAAAAATTAAGGTTTTTAAAGATTTGACATCAATTTTAGGAGGATCTGCCCGTTTGGGAAGTTCGTTTTGGGGACACCGGTACAGTGACTGATCAGAAACGTGCTGAGTACAGTGTCCTGGAAATGCGATGTCGTGGAGATCATTTCTTTGACAATACAGTAACCTTCGTGAAACTCGATGCCAATCTGGAGCTACCGTCAATCTTTGCTGAATATGAATTCGATATGAGTTTTCTATTCAAAACAACTGTCAAAGATGCTGTTCTTATGCAAAATGTCGGTCGAAAATCTGGACACTTCTTTGAATTGCGAATCAGAAGTAAGTTTTACGACCCTTAATTTGATTTATCTACCTTTGGATTTTAAATCGAATTTTTCCACTTTACAGGTGGTATTGCTTTTCGTTTTGCCTACAATGTAGGTAATGGTTTGCAGGTCCTTGAAGTGACGACTGCCTATTGGTTGAACAATAATCAGTGGCATGTGGTCAGATTGGAACGAAACAGAAAGGAATCTCGTTTGATCGTTGATACAAATCCTGCTCAAGTTCTTGTCGAACCTAATGAACGTTCCTTTCTTATGTTCAACTTTGATCAACCGCTATTTGTCGGAACGACACAGGTAATAATATGGTCCTACTTAATTATTTCAGTAGCCGATGGATTTTATAATTTTTGTCGGTTTCTTTTAGGCGTTCACTGATGGTTATGTCGGTTGTATTTCAAATCTTCTTATCAATGGAGTTGTTCAGGATATTCGTGGAATTGTGGAAAGAGGGGAAACAACATATGGGCTAAGAGTTGGCTGCCAACCCAGATGCGCTAATAATCCTTGTTTAAATCGAGGTGTTTGTGTTGAATTCTATTCCCATTACTACTGTGAGTGCGGCTTAACACGTTATCGTGGATTCATTTGTGGTCGAGGTAAGGTAAACTGCATAGAAGAAAGTTAAAGTCCACTTTTAATAAAATGATTCTCTGAATATTTATAAATCACATGCAGGCGGTTTTCGTCGTGTGTGTATCTCGGAAGAGAAAATACTATGTTAAAGTACATATAATTACCTCTTCCATACTGACGCTGTTAATAACTTGAACATATATTGTCAAAATCGCGCTTTCTATTGCTTTATGATAAAAGGTAATTGAATTTAACTTAACATGCATTTACATGTGAGTAATTCAATTAAGCCGATATCTATGCACATTTATTGTGATTATTATTAAGATGATACTTAAGATCTAAAAAGCTTAACAATCTAGAATAAATTTTGAGATAATTTATTTTTAAAAAAATAACATTTAGAGCACTTAGATTCAAACCAATCACGTTCGTTCAAGCCAGATATCGATTGATTTCCCTAATTGAGAATTGTTGATTTTTACCCACGTTAATGGTATTCTTTCATTTTCTTGTTCTATAGAGGTTGGAGGAACATTTAACAATGGTCCGATGGTTAAAATTGATCTATCGAGAATGGGGGATAACCTTGGAACTCTGGAAGAGTACATAACTGTTGGATTCAAATCAAAATCTAAAAGTGGAATTCTAATGCAAATGTTGGGAGAAGGCAAAAAAAATTATATTATCGTCCGAATAAATAACAATGGCGGAATAACAATTGAATTCGATGTGGGATTTGGAAGGTTCGAAGTTACCACAGATTATATTGTTGATCTTTCCAGTGGTCAACATCATACTGTCAAAGCATGGCGGACACATATTGGCCAAGTGTGGCATCTGCAGGTGGGTTGAAGTAGCTTAAATCTCCGGCAAATCTACTTTTATAATCTGACTGAGCTAGGCTAACAGGATGAGATCACCTTTCTCAAATCAGAAGAACAAGAGTTGGGTGAACAAACAGCGTATTGAACTTTAGGAGGATGGCTAGCATTTACCCTCCTGGTGCGTATGTACAAAGTTGGGAGACAGTGTGGGAGCAAATGAATAAGCATGCATGAATTGGAACATGGCAACAGTGAGATTTCCAATGTGCTGCGAGAAGGTCATACTGAATCGAAAAACTGAGTGTTTGGTTGAACTTTAATGACGGTGATACTCAGCTTAAATCCGTAGGAAAGCCACCTTAGACCGACATACGGGTGTTTTGAGTCGATACTTAATGAAAGTGATATTCCTATCGCACTGTGGGAAATCAGGGCATATTGATTGACTGAAATCTCGAAAAATTTATTATTGTAAAGGAGAAAATTTAGCAGAGAAAAATCAATTAACTTGAAAATTAAGCAAACAAAACAATATCATACAAAACATTGTTCGTCTACTGAAATATAATAAGTAGATGACCTAATCTGCTTCGCCTATTTTAGGTGGATGATTATCCCGAAATTACAAAGGACTTTAGGTCGATTCTATCAGAAACTGCAGATACTAGGTTAGATAAACCGAGGTTCCTCTATCTTGGAAGAAATGATTCCATGCAACAAGGAGAAGGTTTCGACGGTTGTATGTATGGTGCTCAGTGGAATAACCTTTTCCCTCTTCGTATGGTTTTTGAGGACCCACCGAATCCTGACGTCTATATTGAACCTGAAGGTATTTATAAGATAGAAATAAAAGAATTGTATCGTAGGTATTAATGTTTGTTGTCTTCAACCCAATTTCAGGTGCTGTGACCGAAAACAAATGCGGTTTTGAAGAAATTCTTCCTATGCCTGAACCTATTGAAATCCGACCCCCGATTCCATTCCCTACAAACTTAACTCTCATAGGTACTGAAGAAGATCTGACGCAACAACGAATGGTTTTCGGAAGTAAGTAATCAATTATTTCGAAATCTAGTCGCTTACTCAGAATTCTTTATTTCTATTTCATAAATAAAAAATGAACTGTTTAAATCAGTCTGACGAATTCTACTCTACATTGGCCATTTTGAAAAAAATCGATCTGCTAAATCAAATAATATAGGTAGCACGTGTAAATCATTTCAAAAAAATCTATACAAAACATTTTAGCAGTCAGATTTAAAATAATTTGTCTGATCAAGAGAATAAACACAATTTTATAATTACTGAAAATATTAAAACTTTTGATGAAAAATTAGAGAAATGTATTTTTAATTTCATTTTCTTATTTCTTTTAGTTGTGGGTAGCCTGCTGGTTCTGGTAATTTTGGCTCTCTTTATTATCTGTTGTCGAAAATTCACCTTCAAAAAGGGTTATTATCGTACCAAGGAAGCCAAATTAGCAGCAGATAACATTAATACTGTGGATGAAGCTTTGGCCGCGGCAGATACGGATCTAACTGAGGGTCGAAAAAATAGGGAATGGTGGCTATAAACTAAAGAAAATTAATTTCTTCTTTCATTTGAGCATTTGTATTGAAGGCGCTATGTACTATAATTTAATAATTATGACAATTTGTTTAAAATGATGAAAAATCTATTATCAGGAATAAAGATCTATCAACAATGTCTACTGCAAATCGTTGCTCTATGTTAATGAATTTATATGAGCATTTCAAAGGTCATTTATTTTCAAGAAAGATCACTCCATGAAGTGATCTTCAAGTGGCGATGAATCTACAAAGTCGCTTGCTTCAAAGAAGTTTATTTACAGTCATAGTTTTCAGTATTTAAACAAGCATATAGCATAGGAATTCGGAGTATTTTCAATTGCCTGAACAGAGTCCCTTAGATTTCATGAATTTAATTCGTTCCTCAGGTGATGGGCTATTCCATTATTATTATTATAGGTTTATATTCAAGAATTAACTCTTATCACTGCTGTAATTATAACCTAATCGGGTATCCAACCAATTCCATATTGTCAATGAATTTTGCCTTCCGAAATACTAGGACAATAGCAGAGAAGAGAAATAGCAGTGACCGGTGATAAAGATCAGTTCTCACTAAGATATGATAAAACGCATAACTGGAGTGAAGTTATGTAGGGATTTACTGAAAACAAAGGCTAATGAAATGAGGTAGAATGTAGGAAAGAGCTAACAAAACTCCATACACCGTGATCGTGTCCAGTTGCGAAAGGGAGGATAAATGAATGGAGCTAAGGAAGAATAAGTTATAAAATAGCATGGCTTAATTAGAGGGAATCAAAAGAGGGCCAAATTGGTGTAAAATAAGTGGGATACTTAAGATGGATGGATTTGCTATCAAAGTAGGGCGCTGTGGTTCACTAATTCTTTATCAATCCCATTTGTACCCGTTTTAAGATTATTCAATTAATTTCTTTTTTACTCTATCTAATCCCACATGCATCTCTCCTGTCATTTAAGCCATGACGAACATCTTCACCTTTCGATTGACTTTGTTTTTATCAGTCTGTGTATTATTGCGAGCCTTATTAGTAAAGACTTACTTGTACCATCCACTTTTTTTACTCTTTCGTTTGTGGTTTTGCTAGTACAGTCCCCTGGCACTAATCTCCTTACCAGTATTTAGTATGAAAAATAAAATTGAATACTAACTGATTACTCATGGAGTTGATGCAACTGACAAGTATCATTTCTTCCAACCGATAACGATGAATGTGTGATTGGGTAACGAATATATCTAGATCTTTGAAATACTGGGAACCAATTCGGAAAGCGATCACAATAATGCAATCTAATTGAATTTGCAAAAGAAGGCACTTGTGGTCACTGATAATTCATATAAGTATAAAATTTGGAGACTGGAAGTGTTTTTTTTCGGAATTTTAAGGCTTAGCTTATCAAAGTTAATTGATAAAATAATTCCGTTAAAAAATGATGCCCAGTTTGTGAAAAAATATGAAAACAACACATGATGACTTTATCAATATGACGCAAATAGTATAGCTTAGTAACGTTGCAGATTAGATTGCATGGTAAAGTTGTATGAATCGCTTCCGAGATGCCAAATTTAATGAAAATAGAGCTATGGCTTTCCATTCCTTTATCCTCTAATCATTCCGTTGTTTGATATTTTTATCCACTTTGATTTCGATAAATGGACAAAATCTTTGTCACTTTCCAGAAGCTTTAATTGTCATCAGTCTTTGTGCTTTCTCTGAACGTCTAGGTTGTCATTCTCTGCTCTTTTTAGCTATGCCCTAACTCGCCATTCCATTCATGTAGTTGTCCACCTTTTCCTCCATCCTATTCTCAACGCATTTTCCGGACCTTCTGTAACGATTTGCTCTTATCACAAATAAGTTTAAGTACAGAAAAATCGAATTTGATTAAATTTATGCTATAAATTTTCTTTTGTAGTACCTTGATACGAAAATTTAACTGAATAACTTGGCACGAAGTACCAATTTTATTAAAAGCACCATTTTTCGACTATTTTAAAAATCACACTTTATTTCACCACGATGACAAGTCATGTCGGTGCTACTCCGAATATTTCGTGGTTTTCTTGTACACATAATTACGGGACACGCCTAGTTCTGATGGAACACGTTAAAGAATTGAAACTGATTTATTAGATCTAGGAGTTGATTAGCAGAACAGATTACCAGATTTGTAGGTCGTACTTTGACTGGGTAAACTAAAGGACGCCGTAGGTCTAAATTGTTCATACTCGTGACACTAAATCAGAAATGAGAATTCTTGATGGAATATAATTTAATTGACAGGACTGGGAATATGTAGCACTGTACGATATAGGTAACTTAGAGGTTAATATTAGCACGAAGTTGCCACTGCGGAAAACTGCACTGCCACCACTGTGTAACATTTGGATGCACATTCAGATGGTGATTTGACTGCACTTGCCCAGACCCTGGGGATTAACTAGGAAGAAGGCAGAAATCAGCTAATTCAAAGGTGGTCCTTTCTTAAGGAATTACAATATAAGTAGTAATGCAAGAGAAGTATTGGGTGTCTGGTTAGATGATAATGCTACAATGGTAAGTTTTGAAATATCAAAAACATTAGCGGGCCTCAAAGTAGTGTGATCTGGAATTCAAACAGAAATAAAAATTCTCCTTTAGCTGGCTATTCGCACCGATCAGAGTGATGGACAGCCATTTGGTCGTGGTCAATATCAAACTGCATTACTTGGTTAAGTACACCTATGGGAATTTCACGATTTCATATAATATTGCCATGCTGCCTAAGTACAAGGACCAGCTTTTAGATTGTTTGGAAAACGAGAAAATTTTTTGCAAAAGAGTTCAACTCCGTGTCGAAAGAAATTTTGCATAATTCTAGCAATGCAACTAGAAAGCTGTTACTCATGAGATGCAGAGAGTCGTGTAGGAAAAGCATAACTAAATCCTATTTCTCCAAACAAATAGGAGAATATAAGAGTAAATACCTCTAATCCGATACATTTGGATACGAATCGAATACTCATACAAGACAGAGAATAACAAAAGTAAGCAATGGCTAATCTTATCTGATACCTGGGAAATAGACCATAGTGGCAAAAATTGAATACTTCTGGCCATTAATTTGGAAAGTGTATTCTTAATAGTTAGGTCAACTGATTGACCTTTATTAGACTTTTCGATTTGTTGATGTCTCCTAGCGTCACATTTACTCGTCCTTTTTAATAGACATTTAGCTCACTTTTAACTCGACCGGCGGCGTAACACTAGGCCCATTTTCGAAAGACGGGTACGCTATGCACTGGTGATGTGTGGAGCGCTGACACCGAGCATGCTGGAGCCCGTCGGATCGCCAGTGCAGTAGACCTTAATGACAGCACTGTGCCTTGTTGCAGCCTGTCGGAAGAACTCCGTGTCGCTACTCGACAGGCTTTAACATGATCGGTGTCTTTTAAATCAAATCTGCACCTATGAAAGAAGCATGAATGAGTGATAAAAACAGTCTGATTACTAACACTTGACACTAAATACGTCGGCAGCATTAGAGCTAGTAGACAATAGTCTGTAGATAAATTTAATCCAAATGTGAATGATTTTAATGGCTTTTAATCAATCGATAGCTTAGGTTACTCTCATAGGGACATAGCTACTGTTGATTCAGACTCGATGGAGTTCGTATGGAGATGGCTAAACTACTTTAGCTCCAGGGCACTATATTAAATTGAAATTGGTTTTTTAACATAATTGACAGCTGAAGGTCGAGATTTCAAGGGTACTATGCGCTTGCATGGCATAAAGGACAACCAGTGAAATGTGAGTTATTCATCTCGGATTTGTACTATGATTCTGAACTGAATTTAATCCTCGGCTACCCCATTTTTACATTTTATTTCATGGCTTTAAACAGTAAGAAAAAATACGATTCTGGTTGTCCTTTGATTGCTAAATGAGGCAAAGGAGCGAATAATATTCTGTTGACTGCTATCAGATGAAGACATTCTTGCATCATGAACCATTCTGGAATTTCAAAGTTTTGGGTGAAATTTATTAAGATTCGATTTCCACCTTACCATCCATTAGCGCTCTTAAGTGGCTGAAAGTTTTGGATTTGTCTTTTTTATAATTGTAAATCAACTCTTGAAAGCGAAGTGGTCTCAAAATATTGGATCATCTAAGTTTGGACAAATATTGATTTAGCAGGTGCTTATTGAGCTAATTCTCCGAGAAGGAGGATTTTTAAAATTTCCACTTTGATATTTAATAACTCAGTTCAAATTCCTTTGATGGACGAAGAAAACATGCTTATGGAACAAAAATAAAAAACATAATAATATCGTTTGTTCATTCGTCATAGCTACAGAGCGGTTAACTAACAAGCTGAGCTCTCTTGATCAATCCTAGAGATTTGAATCGAGTGGAAACCTAGAAAATTATGCCTGTGAGACATCTCAATATCTTTTATTTTACCCTCTTCGTAAACTACGAATTTGACTTTGTGCTTGCGTGGAATGTATATACTTTTAATAATTTAATAATATGTCTTAGGAAATTTTAATGTTACACAGAAGAAGTAATAATCATCCGCTACGGATTTCAATTCTGTGATACGTCTTGAAGTGTTGTTTAATTATTCAGTAAAAGTACATGACGTAAAATGTCTGATTCTGCAACATTAATCAAAATTTATTCTAAAATATAAGATAAAAATTATTCAAAATTGAAATCTGTAAAATTTTCTATTTGTTTCACAAAACGCAAACTCAAACGTAAACTGCCAATTTCAAAATTTTGATGTGGCAGACGCGGCGTAAAGTAGGGCGCTTAAAAATGGTGGAATTTACGCTTATGTTGGGGTAAACCATTACACTGACCTTGAAACAATTAGTGGTAGTTAAGACGAAAAAAGAAGTCGTTTACCGCTTGAGTTGACAAAAAAATCACACTGTGAAGGAGGTAATCCAATTTAGATAATTGACAACAGACTCATACGTAAAAAACAGGATTGCATAAACTACCACTGGCGGTGCTCACTTGTTAAGGTTAAGACCTCTTTTCTAGTAATTAAATGACTTTAAAAGTAAACCCCACATAGTTGAAGATTTCCAATATTGACACAATTGTTTCGATTCTTATCTATTTATTCTTTTAATTAAAAATATGTTGGCTTATCAAAGTTGTTTAAAACGCACATTTTGTGAACGGAAATTGGTGCTATTATTATCGGCTTCCTACCCTTTTCCAAAGCACACCACCTTAAAGGTCTTGAAGGATGAATCTTTCTTCTCCATAATATTTATTTTACATACTCTCTAATCATCACTAAATTTGATTATCTTGTCTTTATAGTAATGTCTGTAAACTTTTAACCTTTCCTGACCCAAGCACTCCATAGACAAACATCGTGTGTCCCCAAGTGACCTATTTCTCATCGATCGGAAAAGGTAAGCATACCTCGGACGATAGTAGCAGACACCGCATGGTCGGCCCTACTATTAGCCAGTTTTGTCTGCACTGGCCCTTCCTTTTCCTACAATCGTCCCGACCAATTAAAGCATGCATACGATTATATCCTTATGCGTGTCCTCACCCAGTGTCAATTATAAATAGCCTCCATCAGACACACACGACACAGACACCAAGGGACCCTAGCTCGTTCAACGCCTCTTCCATAACTCAGTCCTTCTCCTCCAATCCCCTATTTTTCCCTTGAGACTCTGTTCTGAGCTTTGTTCAATACAACCTGGTCAACGCAATCCTTGTCGTTCTTTTTCTTTCATTTACTGTTAGCCATCTGCCACTACAAATTGGTGACCCTGTAAAGGACCGGCACAGTCTGTATCCGCTTGTTCTAATGATTGGTCATATACTATGACTAAAAACTATGAAATACTTCTTAGTACTATCCTAAATATAAGCACAGTATTACAACTCACTAGTCTGTTTTCATTTAAAAGCGATGAAGACAAATATCTTGCCAGCTATTCGAGATTTCTAAGACATTTAGAGGACAAACAATATTGTTGCAGATAATTACCGAAAACTATTCGGGACATCATTGATATTTTGGGAAAATAGCGACGAATTATTAAAAACAATATATATCAAGGAGGAAATAATCGATAACCAGTTCAGTTTAAATCATAATAGCATTACACATTTCTGCAAAATAAACGCAGGAAGCGCTCAAGGTCATTCATCAGCTAAATTGACTATTACTATTAATGAGGTCGCACGTCCCTACATCATAGTTGGTACAAGTGTTCCTAATCATTCAACGCTTTATCCAGCATTTAAGTAAATAAAAACAAGGGGTTGTGCTTAATTAATGCTTCCTACTGCTAGCATCCACAATATTAGCTTGAGGTGTCTAGACTCCCATCTCAGAATAGTTAAATTATCGGTCTATCGGGTTAATACGATAATGAAGCTATGGCTTGGGAGCCTGTTTGCCCCGGAATATTAACAGATAGCCGATCTGGATTGAGATCGGTCGATGAATTCATTATAACGGATAGATTAAAGTGCAGACAATGATGAAGTGTCTACTTATGATACAGATCACCGCTAATTTTATAAACAGGATCAGCAACAGACTCTTCACCACCGGTCATCCTCTTAATCATCCAAATCTGTCATCCTTATTGCTGTACCCGGACTATCAGTGCGGACTACTTAATAAACTCCCTTTGAGATTCGACAGCTTGAGTATGATTGACTTTCCTCTGTCCTAAAATGTGTATCGTTTTTCTATCTAATCATTTGTAATCGTTACAATTCAAAACTATGCGAAATAGACTGAACATGCTCACCCTAGGTTCTTTAAGGTGTAGCAGCAATGGATGATAAAATTATGTTTGCACATTTTTGGATCAACGGTTATTAGTGCCTATCAGCGCACACCCACTGATTTCGATGGCTAAGCCCACCGGCTAAGTCTGGTTAACAAGGGGGAGCGTCTCCGTGATGTCTTTCCTTACTCTTGCAAAAGCGGCCAATAATGGACTTGAGAAGTTTATATTCATTTGAAAATTATTTAGATGAACAGTCTTGCAAGCAAATTATGGAAGAATTCTGAAAGTTTGTTGAAACAGAGCTAAACTTCTCATTCGTAGCATATCTAATCACATCGAGTCAAGCATCTGGTCAGAAAGTGTGGTAATTGGAATTCCTTAGAATCAGTGCAGTAATTGCTTTGCTATAAAATCTACTATAATTAAGTAAAAAGAAACTCTTAAAATACTTTTAAAACATGTATTATTGATGAAAACAAAACAATGGCGTAAACAAGAGAGATATAATTTTTGTAAAAATTTTGTCTCCTTACTATTACTTTGCCAATTATAGTTTCAAGGCTTAGTGTCTAACTTCCTTGATTGACTTCCTTCCTTATCAGGAATATCTTGTTTATCTAACTGAACAGTTTTAGTTGACGCAATACACGGGGGTGTGATCTTGAGACGCACTCTAGTAGGAAATTTCCGGATCTTTTTTACGTACTTTTAAATAGGTCAAACTGACCAATATCTAGTAGTAGGTAATAAAACACCCTACCTAACGCTGAAGTATGCTTTGTTATCCTAATCTACAGCTTACTCACTGAAATTGATTAGTGTCTGACAGCAGTAGATATTGCTAAGATATATAAGACTGTCAGGAAGACTAACAATAGTAAATAATAAAAGTGTAGGGATCTCTGTGTGCTCTCAACCTTTCCTTTCCCACATGTGCATGAAAATTAGAGTAGTACTGTATCCAGTCCTTTGAACTCCTTATAGTAACTGCTCGAGACATTTAAGCGAAGTGTTGTCCCCTCTCCTTCTCTTTCTAAAGGTTAGCAGAACACAACAGCCGTTCTCGAGTCAGTGTATCAAGTGCTGAGAGGAGGTGAAGGTGAGAGACCGGTAAGCTAGAAATTAGAAAGTGAGGGGACAGGAAATAAAATTCACTACAAAGTAAGGGAAAACAGTTTTTTAGTAAACAGACCGAATTGTGGCAAATATTTTATTTAGTACTTCGTTTTATGTTTGTTTCTTGTTTGTCATCATCTGAGGGTAAGAAGAGAGTAGACATTTGGTTCAGTATGTGCATCCATCAGGAATTTTTCAGATGGGTTCTCTTTGAATATACTTGAATCTGCCTGCCCTCACTCCACCCACCTTCAGCCGTTATTTCTGTTGTGATGAATCCAATCTTGTATTCTTTCTAACATTCACAGGCTTGGTTTGGCCATTAGAACTAAGGTGGTCCTAATATAGCTACCGTTATTGATTTAAAAACCATGTCATTGCACGTCATGATTATATTATTTGTGTCTCCGTTTGACACCATAGCAAATAATAAAAGCTCCTGAGTCTATTTAGAAGAGCGTCTGCCAACACTCATTTTGAGTACAGGAATAGCTTTATGGAGCCATCCCATTAAGGAACCCAAGACCTGCTGCTCCATTTATTAGCCGAACTTAACCAGTGTGACTGATCATTCCATTCACTGATATGCACCGATGAATGTAACCTTTTCTTTCATAAGCGGTTACATTAACTGATGCGCCACCGGTGAGCTGACTTTATAGCAAAGTTAGTTTAATTAAGGAAAAAACTATTCCTTCTAAAAGCAAATCTCAAATATTTTAATGAACAATTTTTGAAGTCGAGATTTCACAAATAGTGTAAATGAAGAAAAATTTGTGTTGGGGTAGAAATCAGAAATTCCCGTCTTGATTATCATGAAATCCTTTTCCGAGTAGCTTTTCAATAAATGTAGGTTATCAAAATTTTCAAGATTTCTTCCCATGCTCAGGAGCTTGTATTTAAAAGAACACTTTAATATAATGAACTCGCAATAAAGTTGACTGTAAGAGAATGAAGACTGCTAGCCAAATTGTTTCTCTTATGATATGATTGCATTTTCCTTATAAAAACTCCTCATCAGCAGGCAATCTGAAAACAGATAAGATACGAGCCAACTTGAGCATTTTAGCATTTATAATGGTCTCAACATAATCATGACGCACAATTTCAATGTGCCTTGGCAGACCGCCTTGACACTGGGACTTGTCTCACCGATGAACCGGCAGTTGAATAGACACTGTTGTCCTAGATGTGAGTGATCCGACTGATCGTTAAAACATTAATATATTCCGGATGTGCTCCCATACAAATTAGAGGACATGTTTAAATTCTGGAATGCACAATGGTGAATACAAGTGAATGCACGAGACAGATTTCTCACCCAATCGCATACAAGTCTAGACTCCAACCTGTGTTGTCTGACCCTAACGAATCTAGCCTGGTCATCGAACCAGCTGGAAATTCTCACACTAAATATGTGTTTGTACTTTATTTGTTCCCCTTTAAATTTTCAATGGTATATGTTTGTTTAAATTGATTTCCGTATCTGTTATTGTAACATGCTTTGAATCAATGATGTCTTTTGATACGCTTATCTACAATTAGTTATGTATTATAAATGTATTTCATGATTTTATATTTCTATTTAAAATTTGTTAATTCTTGTGCTATATCCTCTCCCTGGCTTCTTGGCTTTTGTTGCTACGGTTTGTATTGCAAATTACTGCTACTTCAGTAAGTATACTTTATACAACTTATCTAATTTCTTTCAAATATCTTAGGCCAGGAAAATCATAAGAGCACAGTCGTTACAATCAACTTTTCCCTTTTAATTAAATACGCAGACGAATCTTTTTCTTCCCAAATCGTATCCTGATGCGAATATTAAACGATTATTTTCTATTTTTTTTCAACAGGTAAACAAACTGTATATTCTAAAGAAAGAATCTTTATTGGTTCATAATTCTCAAGTTAATTAATTCTTTTTCTGATTAATTTTCTCGCTTTATAATAATAAATTTTTCGAGAATTCAGTCAATCCATATGGCCTGATTTCCCACATTGCTTTTAAAAACATCATTATCGACAAGTCTCAACCTTTGTCATATATTCTTTATTTCTACACTTTCATCCTAATATGAACAATTACATACATATGCATCTCAATGGCAGCTTCTAGTCATCCTTCCACCTCAACTCTTCTTCTTCTCTCTGAGGAAAGCCTAACTCAGTCAGATTGTAGAAGTTGCTTTACTTGGATCAGAGCTACTTTAAATCTATCCCTTTTTAAAGGAGGAGAAGCATAAATTTACCAAATATATACTGACATTGGGAAAAGATAGTTTAAACTCCTTAATCGGCACTTTAAATCAACTGTGTGAGTCATGTTGAAGAACCTCATTATCGCTCTTATTAGCGGACAAACCATCCAATTCCAGCTAGTATGATCAAGTGTAACTTTGAAGCGGAGTTGTGATCTGTCAACTCTTTAAGCTCATACACACGCTTACATTATCATCCACGGAAGTGTAAAAGGTTTCCAAACTTGAAGTGCGATAGAATTGTATCAACAAAAAATAAAGGGCAATTTCATAGAAATGTTGAAAATGGAAGTTAAAGAGTCAAAATGTGGTAGATTTAATCCTGAATTCATCCTTTTTTCTGCATTTTATTTCATATCCATAATTCTATGCAAAATTTCAGGGTCCCGATGTTTCCTGAGTGAGGTCATTTCATTCGAGCCTTGAACTGGCCGACTAGAAAGATAGGTCATGTTATCTATATGTAATAACTTAAGAGGTAAGATGTTTTAATAATCATACAACAACGACAACAACGATAAGTTTGCGCATTTTCAAATTTAATCAAAGAGGCTTTCTTTTAGATACCACTCTTTCCTAAAGTTTTCAGGTTGAACGATTTTAATCAGTCGATATCATTATCTGCATACAGGGAGATATAAGTAACATACCGTCTCGGATAATTTAATGAATCAATCCTGGTTAAAATATCGTATTAATATACCTTAATCATTATGCAGATGTCGATTTTTATCGTGTGGATTGTTGTCACTATTTTTTTTCACTTCTCAGTTGCCCACTTTTGTAAAGTGTCTTTTTTATGCTCCAGAACAGCTTGTAGATCAAGTTCTGCTGTAATAATATATTCGTCCACTGAATTTCGTCAGATTACAGTTGACTCCGACTAGAAAGAGAAGGTTTAGACAATGTGCAGCTAATCCAAGACATTTTATCAATCGAACAAGGGCAATATATAGGAATACAAGTTGTCAGATAACAGTTTATGTTCCGAATAATTGTTAAGATACCAGGAGCGGCTTGGGCTCTTACATCGATAAGGATGATGGGAGACTTATGTTCCCAAATAGAACATAAACAGTCAGCAATGATCCTTATTTTTTCTTCCATACAACGAAATGTTTAAAATCTCAAAAATTTGTATTAATGTATACCTTTCATTTCAAGCAAGCTAAAGATAAATGAACAGACGAGTGATGGAAATTACCAATCATTTACAGCTTATTGTATTACATATGGCATATTGCCCAAATACTTTCCAGAATTGGGAAATATATCAAGAGATGAGAATGCTAATTTTTGGGTTTGGGTGATACGTAATATCTCCTTTTATTATTCTTTCAGTTGAATATCGATTAGTTGGCATTGATACTCTGATTGAGCTCAATAACCTTAACAATACTAACTAGCTATAAATCAGGTGAATTCAATAGCCTGACCATTTAGAAAATGCCAATAGGAGTTCTTAACCCATTTTTTTCACAATAGCATGTGAAGGCTTCACTTAAGAGTCTGATTTAAAAATAGTTCATTGTGACTCTTATCAAGAGCCACTGACAAAAATGCTTCACAGGTGAAAATTGAAAACTTGATGGAGGATGAAGACATCAGGCTGTGAACTCATTTTCTCCTGTTAAAAATTTCGCCAGTTAATTGTTTACACCTCTTATTATTGATACAGTTTGACTATGCACTGACGTAAGAGTTTAGGAATGGGGAATTTTCTTTTTTACAGGTGTTAACGCCACATCTATTCCCCATTTTTGTATTGATTTGTTCTGATATCGAATCCATTGAAGAATTATCCAAAAACTTTCCCCAAAGTTATTATTCAGACAGTTTTATGCGATATGATTTGTACGCTTTCATCTTTGCCTAAAATGAATGCAATTACCATATTTTAACTCCAAATGGCGGAATCACAGTTGTGAGATATCGATTATCGATTTTCCTCGCCTCTGCCGTGGTGACTCAGCTCATGTCTTTGTAATCCCGCAAACAACGATTTTAAAACTCATGATGCAAACCGTCGGCTTTTATGCCCTTTTCCTCGTTCCTCATCTTGTTCTCTGTCTGTTTTTCACTATCGTTTCTCTCTCCTTAACTTTCTGTTTAATCTGCTCCCCTCCAGACTCGGCATCCTTGTTCTGAGAGCAGTCTCAGCCAATAACCTAGCAGTTACTCTATTAGGGATTGTGGGGTGTTTTAAAAGTTTTCCAAAAACCATTGAGCAAGTTAACATACGTATTTGATTAATTATTCTATTTTCTTTAAAACTCAGTTATTTCAGTAACATTTTTTCTCGCCTGAGATTTAATGAATTTCTTAATTAGATAGATATCCCTTTTTTAAAACTGCCTACTGACGAGTGTCATTCAAAAGATCATTATTGGCACTGCCTAAAAAACTACACAGCTCAAAACAAAAATAACTTTAACAGGATATGTAACTAAAGAAATGTCAAATCGCATGTTTTTTGTGGAAAGTATGATTGAGACTTTGTCAACTTCCGATTTAATAAAGAGAGGAATTAATTAATCGATCTGAGCTAAAATACGAAGTAATTGACGATGTTTCCAGCTCTCAGATTTTGATAAAAATTTTCCAATAATATTTTCGCCCCACGTTTTCATTTTCTCCCTTAATTCTAAATTCTTTCTAAAATATTTTCGATACCTGTTCCAAACACGCCTTTTCGAAAAATAATAAGGAAATAACAGACAATTTTTCAAAATATTGTGATTTGTTTTAACTAATTTTATTATCTTAAAGACCAGCTTTCCATAAATTTGATAATATTAAAATGTACTTTGTGGTAGGAGCCTTTCCTTTAAATAAACTCCTTTTATTTATGTAATCATTACGTTGAATAAATGGCAGGTTTAAGAAAAACAAACTGCCCATTTACACCTTAAAGACTTGCACTATTAACAAAAAATATGTCACTAGCACTTATTTGACTAGCTCTGTAAACTTTAAATCATAATAAACTGACGTATTCTTATAACAACACAATAATTTAGAAATTCATGCTTTGTGGTATCCGAGGCTGCCAGTTCTAACACGCGTAATCAATTTGGGGGTACATCTTATCAGACAGTCAGTGTTATGAGCGATACCCACAATGAATCGATACGCGCGAGGTACTACTTACAGTGATAATACGTTTAAGGGGTATATGATTAGTTTTTAATGCATATTCATTTCTGCTCATACTTTCTACAAGTGCTAACATGTAGGCACCAAAGAGGAGCCAATGAAATAATGAGTACTACTCACATTCGAGTTGCGGACCGATAAATGCTGGTGTCGTGGGCTGGGTTTCTTCAGTTGATTCGATTGCTGTCTCTGTGGTGGACCTCTGCGGCTGAGACATTTGTTTGTTTAAATGCTTGGTTATCACAACAAGTGCTCTGATTGTCCATTCGCATTTCTTGTGGCCTTCGAGTGATCTTGTCACCGCTTCTCAAGATGTGTGCATGGGCATCGCAGTACTTGGTGCCGATCATCTTAATTTCGGTCTGTTTTCATAATTTTACCAGTATAATTATATCAATTCATTCATTTCTATTAGTTAATATACTGCGAGATTTTTGTTCTACCTTTTAAAAATACTAATATAATTCCCATTTTATAACTTCAAAATCAATTGTGAATACATTTCTCTGATTTTCAAGTTCATTTGTGTGGTAAATTTTTTTCTGTTCGCCCTAGCAATTAACCAAAAATCGTAGAACTTTATATGTAATTTATAACTTATGCTTTATAAACCCACAATTTCACTAATATGATTTTAATACCTATAACTTGAATCTACTCAAATTTTAAAGCCATGTTTTCCATAATCTGGATTACTCTTACTTCTCAGAGAAGTTATTTTAGATGATGCACTTTCGAGGATTTTTACAAGAGAAAGACGACTAACAACATGGATTGATCTAATTTAAACCCCCTCAAGTATGCACTTTTATTGTTTATCCCCACATACTTTGATTGCTGTCAAGTTTCCTGATTGTACCTATAAATGTGCCTTTTATAATTGCAGGTGATCTTTAATGTCAAGCGTTTATCTAACTAAATTATAGATCAATAATGAATTGAGATACAGGTACACATATAATTCATTGGCACTCATTGATTAATCTACATGTGATTCCCACAATGATTATCCTGTCTAACAAAAAATAAACGTTGAATGTTCATTAATTAATAATTAATTTTAGATAAAAGCAATGGATGACGAGATATTACCTCCTGAAATGGAAGTACAACTTTTTACAACACAACTGAAAAAAATCAGGTTGTATCAATGGTGAATCGACTAATTCCGCAGAATAATATATATATATATATATATATATAT
>CAADRB010000005.1:2691604-2718571 GCA_900708905.1 Hymenolepis diminuta | reverse complement strand
ATATTATTCTCTTTGTTACTGAATATGAGTTCCGAGGTTGTTTATTGTTTAAGTTAACTACTGTATTGTTTTAATACACGCTACTGTTGGACCAGGGCAATTATTAGTTACCTCGATACACTTATCCCTCACTGTTAATGCCTTGGTATATGGGCTCTGAAGCTTTAAAAAGACTATTACAATCACATAAATGATGAGTTGCAAGCCCAAAATTATCGTGATCGACGTTAGTTCAGTCTTGAATATTTACTGAATGTTGCGACTGCGCTAAAATTGTTTGGTTAATTAAACCATATGAATTTAACGATGAATTCATTTGAAGACAACTTTTAGATATCAGAATATGATCTCTTTGATGGAGTTTTATTTTATTAATCAATTGTATTTATGATAAGTAAACACGTATATCAAAAAACAGATTTATTAAATAAATTTTCTAAAGTTAGCCAATGGATATGCAGCAAATGTGACAGACAGAATTATACTTTGCAAGAGGATTATTCACATGGCCGGTCTAACTATTTTAAGCCGATATTTTATACTGAGAGAATAAAAACCACGTTTCAGTAAATATCTTCACACGTTTAACTGTTTAAAAATGTATCAAGTTATCAACATTCTATAAAGTACGTGAATAAGCTATTGGAGGCCGGAGGTAATGGTTAATCATCACAGAAGTACATATTCAGATCGAAATAAATTCTATTAAGAACGGTAGTATAAGACTTAACAATAAAAATAGCAAATTGTAGAATCTCTAGCTGTTCGAGAAATTCCAGAAGTATGTTGAGGTAAAAATCATATTTTAAATAAAACTCGCACCACTTTTATTCCCTCATTTGCATCTTTTATAAAACATCCTGATAACTTATAAATTACTGTATCACTTTTTAGTTATTTTTGAAACATATATCCTATCTAGTACTAATTATCCAAAGATAAGTAAAATGTTGATAGAATAAAATTCAAGACCCAATCTAATAGCCGGAAATTTATTCGCTACAATGGAGAGGAAAGTTATTTGTGAAGTAAAAAGTAATAAAATTGTTAAATTGTAAATCTTCTTTCTTGAAGAGTCTGTATTTATTGTGAATGTGCACTCAGCAATTTTCAACGTATCCCTTATCAAGCCTTATTCCTTTAAATATCTTAAGTAATATGTAGCTTAGGAGTAAAGTTGGACAAATCAGGACGTGAGCTCAAAATGTATAATTATCTATTAAATCCGAAATCTCAGGAACATTTTCCTCTTAAATACTGCGCCGACATATATCTGTATTTAGTAATAATATTAACTTACCTTTTACATGAGTTTATTTTTTATGTAATCTTCAACTATGTTCAAAAATTTTAACACTGAAAGAACAAATAGATTTGATATAATTTGTATAACATTTCTCAATAGTTAACATTTTGGCGAATTTTGACTGTAAATATTACAAGGTGAAAAATAGGGATTGACGAGTTTTTAACCTTTCCTTATCATTCATGTATCACAATCCATGAAACCTATGCTAAAAGCAATAGAATACATTATTGAATAATAGATAAGTATTAATAAATTTTGAAGATATAATATATAGCATAGATATCCTCAAATATAATACATTTTGTATAGTGATTACGGATTTGAATCTAATTCTGGTTTGTAAAATAGAGTAAAGGATTAAAAACTTACAATAACTCTAATGCCTTCAGTAAAGCCAATTTATGACTAATTGTCTTCCTAAGGCTTTCGGAATACAAAAAGCCTTTCCTATATGAGAAGATCAAGAATTCAGTTGGACAGATGGGAATGAATGAAAGGGAAGGGGAGAAGGAGATGTAAGGGGAGTTTGGGTATAAGTGGAAGGTGTCAGTACTGAACAAGAACAACCCGGGTTGTGAGAGGCAAGCAAGATAAGGTACGATAAGGCGGCTGTTGATGAGCCATGGACAATTAAAGCGGAGGCATCAGGTAGTATAAAATAAATAGAGGGGCAGAGCAAACCAGTGAATAGGATACCACAAATTCATGCTACAAAGAGATAAATATCTAATAGCAACAGCCGGGTGATCAGTAAGCCGAAAATACGACGATATCGTTGAGTAAAGGTTAAAGTGAGGGGTTAAATAACGGATTAAAATCAACAAATTGCTTAAAAATTGAGAGAATAAAACTTTGGGAAGAAGGTAAAATGGGTAAAAATGGACGAGTAAATTACAGTATTAGTTCAGTATTGGTAGGGATTTAAGTTGCTGCAGCCTTCGAATCAGCTTTAGCCTTATTCGTTTTCTCAGGCTTCTTATTCAGTAAAGAAAAAAAAACCATGGCAGATTAGGCCAAGGAATCTGGTCAGACGTTCGTAATTTTGATTTAAACATGCATGCATAAGCTTTATCCGCAAATATTTTTGTTCAATTCCGAAGTCAGCGTTATTCCTCGTTCCACAAAACCTTTTCTTCCACGCATCCGTCTTAGCTTTTAAGCGACAAGCAACCATTTTCCCAATCACCAATCATCAATTTGATTTGTGAACCCCAAAGTACCATGATTTGAATATGATAGAATCTTTTGTGCCTAACTGCAAATAACTTCCATAATAATCAACCCAGCGACAGAATTCGATACCGAGTAGTTCCAAACTGATATACGAAAATTCTCCCAAGAACTTCTGCAGCGAAACAACAATAACTGTCCCACTTCGCCAACCAACAAAGGAGCCAGAAACACCAGCTTTACATCTAGGATCACAAAGTACCGACACTACCTGATTCATTCCAACCCGTTGCTGTCTTCCAAACATTAAAACTTTACCAGAAAGGGATGTCTATAAGAATTAGTCCTAAAAGGACGATCTTCATAAATTTTCCAACGTCCTTACAAACTCCATCCCTGTCTACTAAACCCCAAACAGTCGAAAACAAATTCCAGGCCGCAAGCTTGCAAAAAGCAACCCTCTGGAGGAAATTCAACACCTGAAACCTACTTGCAGTCAATGGTAAGTCATTCTAGAAACTGTGAGCTCTACCTATCCTGTAGCGAGTAGGCCTATTAACAGTTAATATTCATGCAGCGTGACTTTAAACGTATTTTATGACCAAGCATTTCGGCAGTTAGCCATATTTGGAATAAAATCTATACACTCTATGCCTTCTGTGTTCTCACTACCTTGGAAGTAGACTAGCTAATATTGGAGTTAATTTATACTAGGGGACTCTGATGGAGGTCAGTTGTAAGTTTCTGCAGGTAGTTGGACTTCTGAGAGGATTACTAAAGTTTAATCAAGTGTTTATTTGCGTACGATGACTCAATACAAATTTAAAGTACAAAAAAGAAATGGAGTATTTCAAGCAATCTGCTTTATTATTATAGGGGAAAAACCGTAAACTGAATCGTATGTTGGTTTTACAACTATTAACAATAGGAGTTATATGAAGAAGTGGAAGAAAAGTATGCAGTGTACTAAGGAACATATGAAGATGTGTAAAATGCTAAAATATATTTTTTGGTAAAATGGGATATCTTTATCAAAAGGAAATTAAAATAGCAATTTTAAATGTTTTTAATTTTATTATTAATTATTTACAAATTTGACATAGTTGTTAAAATGCATTAAAATTGTGTGGCGGAGCTTGGTAAAATTTTGAATAAATTGCGGAAGTTATTTTAATCTCTGGTTATTATTTCATTCGGGGACTTGTGGCCATTTGGGATGCAAATAAGTTTATAACTATTGGCGAGCAACAAAAATAAAGTTTTCTGACATTATCTGCAATACCGAAGCCAAAAGTTTTACAATTGTTTGAGATGCGCAGCAGTTTGCCTGCAGACCTTAGAGCTCTCTTGATTACAATTGAATGTTCTAAGCATGTGAATTGTCATACTAAATCTGAGTCCTCTATCTCTTTATCTTGTTCTACTAAACCTTCTGTATCTATTGAAATAGTGACGAAATTATTATACCAACAAAAATTTGCATTATAGGGTTCAAAATATAAAGAGAATCATGTGAAATCATGGTAATTTGGAAATAAATCAGACGTCAACATGGCATAAGCTGCTAAAGCGATCCCAAAAAATTAAATGTATGAAACTCTCAGTCTCAAAATTAAATATGATTAAATTAATTTAATGGTGTCCAGTTGTAATAAACCTGGAAATAATTATTTAAGCAGCTCAGTGTTGTTGGATTTTGATATTGTTTTAACCTATGAAAATTGGGTCGAAGATTTTGATTTTCGAAGGAGCCCCAAGATTCAAAAACTGAGTGACATTCACCATTGTATTAAAAAGTGATCACAATATATGGTCATGGTATTCGAAATAGTCATAAATACATGCAATGTTAAGGGAGGAGATTTGTATTCGCTTCAATAGTCTTAATATTAGAACATAAGTAATTATTAAAAAATCACAATTAATTAAATAAATTGTGTTTTTAATGGCTTGTCAGAGATAGGCTATAGGCTTATCCGCATATTGATTTGTCTAGTACGCTTAACTAGATTTTACCAAATGCATAGCATGTGTTTAAAGATATTTTAAAACCCTTTGGGATTATACAGATAATGTTACTGGTTGATAAGTGAACTTAAATACATATATAGATTTAGCTAAAATGACATTATTGTCTTATATTACTTAATTTAAAAGCACAGTTTTACTACATGAAAATAATATTTTGCAAATAAGAATTTTTGCACAACAAAGGTTAGAAAATTAAATATTAAAAGATTGCTTCTCTTCTAATAAAATGTAACTATCTCAATTTCAATGCACAAATAGAAATATTAAAGTAAAATTTATCAATAATATATTTATCAGTCAGTTTTTTGTCAGTGCCATAACATGACCTTGAAATTAAAACAAACCAAGAGATCTCTCCTCATCTAGCCCACCATTTCTTCTGATGGGCGAATGTCTCCGCGAAGTCTGTTCTTAATTATTACTCTTTTGTTCATTTTCTTTACAATTAATGGATTTGCCCTTTTTCATCGACGCTTCTCGAGTAAAATACACAATTGTATTGATGGTATCTCAAGAGCTGTGAAGTTTTGTAAATCCAACTCCCAAAATCTAACAATAGACAGTCTTATTGCGCTGGCTATCTTGCGTGGTTTGTGCTTAATATTATTAATTTAATTTTTTTAGATTCCTTAAGTGATATCTGCTCAGCATATCAATTGACACCAAGCCTAATGGAGGATATTTGTTATTTATCAAAATCTGTTAGCAATTATTTTAAATCCATGAGCGGCCACAAGTCGTCACACAAACTTGCCTTTCTACTAAAATTTAGGTGGTATTCCCATCCATTTTCTGAAATCCATGTATACGATGAAACAAAATCCGAGAGTATTTTTTTTAAACTCGTTAACTAATATTTATTAGACATACCAATGCAAAAGTATGAAAGCTGTATTTTTGAAATGGCCAATCATTTTGAAGAGCAGTGTAATATATCTGACTCCTGTGTGAATCAATTCTTCAATGAACTTTACAATGGATCAGATCTGTTAAAGCAGGCTTTCTATAGCTTGGTAGCTTTGAGGGTAAGCATGGTTTTGTTAAATGCAATAATCACTTTCTGGGAAAATATAGGCCTCATGCAAGTCAGAGAGTGTTAGTCCAGTTAACTTCGTCTATAAAAGTCGAGCTCTGAGTCGATTGTTGGTGACAGAATTTATGAATTGCTATTCTCTAAGAAATGTCTCCACTGAACATCGACAACGTCTATTAGAGCAAAGTAAGTTGAATTTTCATTGCAGATATTCGGTTAAGATTCATTAAGTAACAATCATATTTCATTTTAAGTAATCTACGGTGGGCTTGGTGGCTACTTGCAAATGGCACATCCAGTAATGATGGACGAGATCATGTCATGGCAAGACGAATCGGGATGTTTCAAAACTGTAAAAACGAACGAACTTATACCCCCTGATTCCATTCACTTTGAACGGGAAGTGCAATTTAGAGGTGTGTTTTTGTCAGTAATTTATTGAAATTGTTATGTAGACAGTTCCTACGTTTTTAATTGGAATCCATCGGGGAGATTTTTTTTACCCCAAATTTAGATCCCTCATTGCATTTATACCTATTTACATTCTACCTTTTCAATTATTGCAAATTTAAGATAGAATAAAAATATATCTGACCATACTGAATTGAAAAAATAACTAGTTGAACATGCTTCTGCACGAATATTTATAATTCAGTAAACGAAGGATAGTTGGTATATTAATGCAAATTCTCCATTTTTTCCCTTTTTAATCGCGCAATTAGATGTGTTGTCGTTAAGTCTCATTCCTATTGATTTCCTATATTCATTTGTGGGCCTGGATGCTTATATTATTGAATACGGGTACATCTGTATTTGTATCGATTTTTACCATCTGAGATTATCGTTTCAATTCCTCCTTTATTTTTCAATAAAACGGCTGAAATGCATATGATTCCACTCAAGTATTCTTCATTTTATTATGCGAATCTCTATTAATTCATCGATTAATGAATCAGCAAGCCGAAATCTTTGCTTTGCAGGGGATTCTGTGGTAGGGTTAATTATTGATCGGGGATTTTTCCAGGACAAAATATAACCCCAAATAGTTAGAATGATTTTAGTATTAAAAGCTCAACGAACATAAATTCCATACTGATTTATCGGTTGATGGACTAGCAACATAGGCAAAATTCTTATTTCTTTCGGTGTTAGGGTGTTTATCGACTGAATATTTCCTCAAGGGTACAAGCACTGGGGATCAGTTAACATTGTTTGCTTCCTGTTGAATAGAATATTATGATGTTGAACATTTTTCATTTTTTTCCACAGATATGGTTTGGTTGCATTGATCTACTGCCCAGAGTTTTAAAATCTGTAAACATAATCTTCGTTCATATGTAGACTGCAATTTTTGGGTATTTTCGGTATTTGAAGAGAATATATACACTGACGTTTTCTTATCATTTGCCAGTGTTTGATAAAATAATTATTTTGATAGTAATTCGTTAGCTTTCTTAATAATACATTGGACGTACATATTCTTTAATAAATCAATATAGGCTACTGGCCGCTGTGCTTCTATCGCGCTAAGCATCCTCTTATTTATCTTTCCTCCCGAACCGTTTTTCATCATCTTTTAGGTGGATGCCTCCTTCGACTCACTTCAGTGGCAGCAGCTGCTTTGGCAATGCATATTCAGCGATTCTCAATTGCTGAAGTTTACAAACCGGATTTTCATTACATTCTCCAAATGGAAAATACATTTGGCCAAAATGAGTACGCTTCGTAGTTGTTATTACCTGTTTGATAATTTTTCATTTTTTGTGAAAGTTATAAAAACTTCTTGTTAATTTATATACCTTTATACTCTTTATACTAATTGGACAATTGAGCGTTTAGCTTTTTGACCTTAATTTTGGAGAGGGGAAATAGGAAATTGGTCTATGGAGTTCATAATTTTCTAGGTTTGGTAGAAGAACATGTCGTGAACCCCTTTATCAATTTGTTGGAATTTGTTGAGTTAACCCATTTACAGCCTTTAGACCTGAATAAACACCTCAAAACCTTGAAAGATTAACTAGAATTAATTTCCAATCGATTTCGATTGACATCTATGGACAATTATTTTGCACTCTTGAGAAGTATGCAAATTAGGTGGTCTCATTTTACATTCTGAAAACATACGACCCTGCTTAATTGGTTCTTTTTCACTCCATGCAGTATATCAAAATCTAAAATGCAATTTTCCGATCTCGTTAGAGGAAAGTGTAAATAGATGACATTTTGGTGAAAAATCACATTTGATCATTTCACTTTTGAGACCCGTCCAGGCCACGATGCGAATTCACTCTCATGACATCTCGTTTAATGGGCATAGATAGCAGCCTATTGCTGAAGTACTCTTAGTAGAATCTGAAGTTAAACTAAATCTCTCTTGACAATTTGGGAAGATATCTTTGGACTATTCTTGTGGGAAGCTCACATTCTACGGCCAAAATTCACTTATAAAAGCGTTTACCAACGCACATCTTAAGTAGTGGGGTAATATTAAGAGACCTCTTGATGAGAACCTCGAAGTCTGCCGCCCTTCTTAATAGGCAGATTTAACCAGTATGGTTGGGCATTCAGTTCAATGAGTGTGTATCGGCGGGCATCGAACTACTGACTTCTAGCTTTGTAGACGAGCAAGTTAACCGTTGTGTCACCAGCATACTAGAATACAACAGATTTCGTTTCCATTTTCTATAGTTGCACCTTGCTTTTCTTCATGACGAGTTAGGGGTTTGAAAGTGAGGTTGAATGCGTCAAATCTGGAAAATTTACAAGTTAAACGTCTGGATAGACCTTTATAATGATTCAGTATCTTAAAAATTACTTTTAAAATAGGAAAATGGTCACTGGTTTAATGGATTTTTCTTTTCTATTTGATAAAATTATTACGTTTATTGGAAGTTTGTGATGTATCGATATCTTTGTCTGTAATAGAAAAACAATATTATGTATATTATGTACTATACACCATACGGGGCTACAGTATTACTTATGTATTTGATAATCAATCTTGTCTCTTTGCAGTAAGATGCTCCCCGATTTCATTGAATCGAAATTGGATTCCTCTAGAAGCAGCAAAATACCTTATGCCAATGTCCCAGACACGGTTCTCTAACCTGGCACATCTCTTCCATGTCTCTGCATCAGGAAGTAAACGAACTACAAGCATATTCCTTTCCTTGTTTCTTTCCACCTTTAATATTTGTTTTGTATACATTTTACTCTTATCTTTTCACGTATATACAGAACAAATAAATGTTTATTTTACCAGGCAGACTTTATTTTGTCATCTAATCTGTTTGAGATCATCATGATTCCAAGCAGTGTTTGTTTTTATACCCTTTAGAAATGTGGATAAATAACAATGACATCTCAATTTGTATCATCTTCTAATACTAACCCTTGGTCTGGTGGATCTATGACCTGGAATAGAGTTAGCCAACTCCTTGAAGAGTCATTTGTTCAAGACTTTGATTCCACTTCTCCAGAGGCAAATCTTAGAGCTATTAGGTGTGTTTCTTCAGGTCGAACTACTTAGTTGCTTTTCAGTAGTTTCATATAGTGCATTTTGTTTTAGGAGCATTCGCAATTTTATCACTGCCAATCCGATCAATAAATGGATTATAGTTCAAAATGATCTCATACGAGGAAGGTGGGTTCGAAATCTTGTTAAAAAATTCTATGATGTTTTCGTTTTACTATCACTTCTTTATTGTAGAATTATGTCCCTTACTGCAGCATTTTCAACCCATACGGAGTACACCACAACTTTTAAACGTGACTTCCTGTGTATGTATGCGAGTTTTCTACGAGAAAGTCCCACATTTGCTGAAGAAATCTGCAAGCAGCGGACTTTTCTTATTGATCTTCTCAGTGCTGGTATGTTCTAATATAATCGCTAATCATTAGTGTATTTATGGAATATTATTATCTTGATCAATAAACAAGCTACAGAGCTACGACCAATGGATAAGATATTACTCTAAGATAAAAGACTTGCAGATAACAGATCGATTTCGGACTGTAGGTAATAAAATTAGAAAGTTAAATATTCTTCTGCAGCCAGGAAAGGGAGTGATTTAATAATGATTCAGAAAGTGAAATCACAACATCCATCTATTTTCTTTTTTTATTGTTGAGTGGATTAATGGGCTATCAAGTAAATGATGCAGAAAGGTAGTAAATGAAACTCAAGACGTCATTGGCACTTATTTAGACGCCTTTTAAAATGTTCTAGGGTAAATTAGCTTTTAGTCAAACAAAAAAATGTGGAGAATTTTTGATGGGTTTTGTATATCTCATTTCATATGTATATGTACTGCATTAGGGAACACAATTTTTGGAATCAGATTTTTCCCAACTTATGTTTTTTTATGATTCAACAAGTGGACTAAAGGAGGTGAATTTAAAATTTCCAGTTTTTATTAGAGCTTTCGTGATCTTACATTGTGGGAAATCCATAATTATGGCCTGGACAATGGTCCCACTCATTTTCTTTGTTTTATATTTTGGGAGAAATATAATGAGAAACCATGATGATTCTATTGTCATTATTCTTATCTTTAACGTAAAAGTATAGAGGATTTATTATTAGTACTTTTAAAAATAGTGTACTGAAAAAGTATTTTGAAGTGGCTGTAATTAGGTATGGGTTCTTTGCAAAGTAACTCTTAGGCATTGTTCGAATGATTATGTTTGTTCAAGTGGATTTTAATGTTTAGGATATGAGACCACAAGATTGCTAGAAGTAACTCCATCCTCTTTTCACCCTTTTAGTGAATCTAAGTAGTGAAAACACTGACCCTCCCCTACGCGAAACTATTCTCCTCTTCCTAAAAACTCTCTTTGAAGCTGACAATTTGGATAAAGATTTCGAATCTGTTCCAGCTTTCAAGCGAACCGCCGCTTTGGTAAGCTTTGCGTTAATGTCATTTCATACTTTCATTTGTAGGAATGTCACGATCATTTTAGCGATACACTGGTTGATAAGTCGGATGAAATTATGATTGTATCTTTCTTGTAGAGTTAGCCACTTATAGAGGGCAATAGTCTGGTTGTTCATAATGTATTTTTTAAATAATTAGCAATAATAAGAGGAAAGAGTAGTTCTGGGCTGATGAAAATCTTATATTTATCTGTCTTTAGGATGGCATTAATAAGCGGGATTTATGATTTGGCTTTCCGGACTAGCAGCTATTTGGTTGTTTTCTAACTTATACTTGGAAGACAAGATAAAATGTCACATTTAAAATATTGCCATTCTTTTTCGACTTACAGGAGATATTCACAGCAGAACGCCTAGCCAATCTCATCTGCTTGTGTGAAGCTCTTTTCGACTCCCTACGAAGAGGTTCCAAAGAATGCTCTACAACACTCGTCTGTCTCACTAAATTGCTCGCCCTTCTGGCCACCAACTCAACGCTGGCCGAACGCAATGTGCAGCCCCTACTTCGGTTTGCTCATCGAGGTGTCATGGCGACTGTCTGTCCACGTCATGCTCCTCTTGTGAATCAAGATCGCAGTTTGATTCTTCCCTTTGATGCGGCCAAAGTTGCACCGTGTCCGGAGAGTACTGCTTGTGCTGTGAGTTGTAGTTATGGTTATAGAACCTTAAGTGGGCATTCATTTCTTATTAAAGGTGATTTAATTCTATGAGTCATTTTCTTGCTAATGATTGCTGTAGCGTTTATTTGGGATAACTCTATTGAGCTAAATATATCCTAGCTAGTAGGTGCTATCCACTCTTTGTTTATTTAGAAACAGTTGTACTAAGATGGTAGGGCCAATATCATTATTCCCATTCCATCAGTTATTCGGCTCCGAATTGAGGCAATCACATCCTGCACTATAAAGCTTGGAACACAGCCATGTTGCCATGAATGAGTAGCAATTAAAAGTATTTATAATTTAAGGGCCTTTTAATGCCCGATTTTTATTCTATTCTCTATTTTCCCGCTTTAATCTTAATTTGGATCAACGTACTATTCCTTTTGTCCGGAAGTTTCACTGAGTTATCAATTTTCCCAGAGTAAAATTTGTAGTGAGATCTGTTTTGATCATTTATTGTCAAATGTTACTTTTTAAAGTATTTACGGTTGCAACAAAGATGCATTTTCGTTTCATCATGCTTAAAAAACCACCGTAAAAACTGTTGGGAAGTTTTCCCATTGGAACAAATGGTAATCAATTAGCCCATTGGGGAAATCTTGTCAAATAAGTGTCAATTATTGAAGAAAATACTTCCCTAAAGTTATAAGAGTAAAGTTGGAGTTAGACATCTGTATAATTTCTGAATTGCGCATTACTAAGTTCCATTGTTGTCTTCCTTTTAATATATTATGGCATTTCTTGGAATGCATTTAAAGGTGGTTTAATTATATAATTGCTTAGTTATAAGACGTGTTCATTATTATCGATCTCTTTTAAATTGCCCATTAATTTATTTGTTCTACCAACAGCTAACTCTTAACAGTGCGCTTGGTCATATACACAGGTAATAAAAGATTTTCTCTTCGTTCTCACCTAATGCGGGTAATTATGCTAGTCTCTGCCTTCTCTCTATCTTATTCGTGGTAAAATTTTTGAATCTAAAAGTTAGGAAGTTTCGCATATGAATTAAAGAAATTTATTGAGCTCTGTTATGTTTAAACGTATTTGTTAGTCTAAATTTTCCCGCTCATGCCTGTGAGAGGGTACAATCAAATAGGGATGGCAAGATCAGCCAAAGAGGTAAATAAATATTCTAATAAGCTCTGAATATAAAGAGCATAAATTCACCCTAAAACCCAGTAATCAAATCATAGAAATTGGGCTTTGGCACATTTAGAAATTACAAATAGAATACAAATTTTGATATGCTGACTTCATTAAGTTCTCTTATCCACCCTCTCGTTTCATTCCTTACTTGAGTAATTTGTCAATTCGCCTGTTCAGTTGCTATCTAATGGTTAAGAATTCTAAATTACTTCTCGCATCGCAATGGGTAATAATATATAATAATCCCCGTCAGTGTCTTCTATGGGATATAATTAGTCGAATGTAAAGAGGTGTTCTCGTTTTCTAATTTGTGTTCTTCGTTAATATCAGTTAATTTTTTCGTGAAATTAATGAGCTGATTTTCCCATATTTTTGCTCCATATAAAAGTTCTCCTTTTATTATTTTTTTCGCTAAAAATTTTTTGAATTCATGGGATTTTTAGTCTTTCTCTCATGGTACAGTTGGTGAGTAATTAGCAATGCTCATTTGTATGAAGGGAAATATAAGTTTGCAAATGTTTATACTAAACGGTACTTCGTCTTTCTTCAGTTTGATTTTAGAAACCTATTATTGATCCTGTCTACTTGGAATGTTCGTCGCAAAGGATTGACTATATTTGCTTTATTCTCCTTTTGAGGTCATAGTTCCGTAAGAGCCAAATAAATCGATTTAAAGTATTATTATCTGTAGTTTTAACTAATTTTATTCAGTTTACCTATCACGGTAAATGGTGATGGCCTTCTAACCTGTTATATTCCTATTAGCAATATTCTTCAATATTTCATAGAGTGTAAATGGTCCAGTTTAATGACTAACCGAATTTTATGGTCCCGGTTCCGATTAAACTTAATAGATCATTGTGCTTAATAATCAATCTAAATGACATTATTTCCGTAGTTTAAAAATTACCGTACTGTGGCCAAGACCTGATGGCCGATTTTTTATAGTCATAAGGCAAAAGTTAGCCAGAAAAATATAACTGACCTTGACTCCATCAAAATGTCACCTTAAAGTGCTTAGAGGGTCAGACGAAATATCAGGGCTCTAATTGAAAGTCTTTGCGTAATTTGATGATTTACGTCAATATGTGGGTAAATCGTATCCCTATTTCAATTTGTTTCTGATGTATCATCTGTTTTTTTCTTTGAAACTATTTAGTTAATGTAGATTGTCAAGACCGAATACTTGTATTCATTCGTATTTTCAAATTTTGTACTTCACAATCAAGTTCAAATTTGGCTGATTGCGAAAGAAAACATATACTCGATTTGACAATACCTGAAAGATCGGTAGTAGTGCCGTTCCTATCTTTAGAGTTACAAAACCGCTTGTTGTTTTTCTTTTCTTCATTAGTCAATCGTTTACTCTAACCATTTTTGCTAACTAATGTTGCCTTCTTAAAATTTACCCCAGCATTTTGTATGTACTTGTTCTTTTAATCACTTACAAATGTTTTTTCCCCATCAAACTCTCGCTGGTGGTAGGTCTGTACATTGTTTCTCCTTTTTCCTAAATCACACTATTGGAAAAATATCTTTAGCCTCTTTCTTTGCGTCTATGTTTGGTAATATATATTAGATATTTGAATATCATGATTCTATTCAAACCGTAATAATCAAGTTGTGTATTGGTTAGTTGATGAAATTGGGAATGCTTCGGATTTTTGCCTGATTTTTCCAATTCTATAAAGGGAAAGTAATTTGGAAGATATCTTGGAGCCGTTTGCTTTCTGCCAACATTTTCGCTGATCAAACTTAAATAATGCGGTTGGCCATCGACATCACTGCATATACAGTGAGGAGCATCGATCTCGTGAACTCTGACTTGGCAGACGTAAACGCTGATTTCTTTAACTCTATCAGATTGGCATTAATTCCAGCATAGTAAGGCGGTTCTTATTAAATTATCAATATAGTCAACTCATTAGCCGAATACTCGCTCGCGGGAAACTTATAGGAATTGGGTTTAATTCGCGTATACTAACGCGGTTCCTATTTTGTTGTCAGTATGATAGGAACAGGGTAACGATCAAATCAAGGAAACTTAATGGAAAATGAGAAATAAATTTATACAGTTTTATGAATAATAAACTTTAGCTGATAATTTCGGTTTTTATTGTTCCCTGTGCTCAATTTTATATTATTTTGCTTTAATGCAATTACTGAGTTAAATTATGTTGTACCACTCCGCCCCGAATAAAAGTGTTTCTCTGCATGTAATATCTTGCCTTATAAAATAATTAATACTGCTAAATATTTGATAATTTTCTAATCTTCACCCTCTGTTATTGATTAAAATATTTAGGGAAAATAGCGGTTAAGACTGAATAGAAAGGGATTGCGTTATCTAGTTAAATAAGAAATTTGAATGTTGAGTTATGAATCGGCATCCGTCCTCGCTATATTTTTTCATACTGCCATCTAGCTAATGAGACTATTTATAGTTGTGAATGGATAAATCAACTATAACCATTATGAAAACTAAAATATGAAATCTATCTGATGGTATTTTGTAAGCTAAAGTTGTCTTCGAAGACACGATTTGGATTGGGAAATGTGCAGGGTTGGTGGGAAGCACCTTTATAAAATCGATTTTATTATCGGAACGGAAGGACAGATTTGACATGTGCTCCTTTTCGGAGTTCGATTTGTGCAGAAGAATTTACCTGCATTTTCTTAAATCCACTGGAGCTCGTGTGGCCTTGCAAATGCACTTACATTTGCATGAGAGTTCTACGTGATCTTAGTATCGATCTGAGTATGAGATCCTGTTATGATCTATCACCAGCGTAGCTCTCGAACAATTAGTTATTTTTTAACTTCTTAAGTGTTTAAAGTTCTGAGATCTTTATTGAAAAATTACTTTCTAATTACTCCATTGTGGAAATACGTGGGAAGCGGTATTTGGGAAACCTTGTGATAGGATCTTTTAAGTTGGAATTTTTATTTGCTTACTCCCATTTTATTAATTAATCTCACCATGTATTCAGAAAAATCTACGAAATAAATATGATTAAATTCTGTTAGAGTGAATTTACTGCCCTTCCTTTTAATTATGGATTTTTCTTCATACTTTATGGTTCAATTATTTTTTTCCTTATTACTAAGTATCTAGCAGTGCACCTTGCCTGTGAGTTTTTTAGGGTGCACGATGCATTTCGCAGTTTTAAGACAGAACTTTTGTAACGCTTAATTACCTCTTTATAAAGCTGCAACTTCTCAAAGTCTGAAAGAAGAAGACTTGTAGTTCGAGCGGCGGTTTTTCTATTAAGAAAATGAATTAACTTATATAAGAATAGATACGCGATAAATGGTTAGCTACTGATTTCATTACTGGTGATCTTACATACCCGGATGTGAGCATTGCAATTCAATAATTAATAATCCAGTACAAGAGGAATGAAGCTCGAGAATTTCTTTTGATTGTTTCGAAAATAATTAATCAATGATAGGATTCCTACCCCTAGCCTGTTAGTATTATTTAATCAATGTTATGTATGTTTCGTTCAATTCCGATTGATTTAACTTGGTTATTTTCTTTGTGTGATACGAGATAATTTCATCGAAGTTTTACAACTTCTCAACTTTTATGTTAGCTGTGAACTCCAAGGCAAAATCCGCATCACTCTTTCCATTTATTGGGAGTTAGTTAAGTGTTTTCGTTTAATTAACTTCGTTCGGCTTATTTCATAGTTTTCTTTATTGATAAATGGATGGAGTTCTCTTCCGCAGAAATTGTTAAAAAATCACTAAGTGTGAATATTCATGGATGGTTTCCGTAGGCTTGAATTAATTTCTTGTAATCTTTTCTAAAAGTAGTGTAATTATTATGCTTAATGATAGCAATACTTATTTACAACCTTTTGCCTTTATGGCAGTTTTGCCAATTAATCCATTTATCTTTGCCCGATCCATCTTCTAGGAATAATTATCGTTAATCTCTCGATCACTTTGTGTATAATTTGCTCTTTGATCAATAAGACTATAAATTAAAGGTTAAATAAGCTACTTGAGTGAATAACGGAGATCGAATTGCGAACTTCGTGAACTTAGGATCAGGTAAGATGTCTAGGGTCATGACTGATCGTGCTGTTTTTCCTTTCTTCGAAGGAAGAAATGGATTGAAATGACATGACTGACCATCATAACCAGTCAGTAAGTGCTAAAGACTGCGGATAAGAATTTGATCAGCGAACGAATTATGGGATTCGAATTTTGTAGCATATTGTAATGAACTACGTAGTAGGTGAATATTCTACAACCCGACTCCGAAAATAGAACGAAGTAGCTCTTTTAACGTTCTCATTCCGATTCTATCTCCTTATCTCTTGGTGAACCTTACTTATCCCAATTTTTAATTGTTTTCCCACTAGGAAATATTGTATAATTTTCCGCATTACAGTGCGTTTTAATGATATAATATTAATTATTTATCTCTATTATGCTGATATTTCATTTTTTTCTCAACAGTCCTTTAGGAAATTTGTCATGATTCGCTATAATGATTAAATTACATGTCTTAAACTGCTTTGTTAGAGAACGAAGGGGAGTGTTTTCTTTTGACTTAATAAGGAATTTTAATGCTCCCTATTTCAGAGATCTTGTCAGCGAAAAGAATTGGATAAAAGGATCCCTCAAGGTAGTGCTTTGTGAAACTTTATGCCATTTCGTACATTTGGTGTTGGTGTTCTTCGATTTGATTTCCTTTCCGGCTCCGGCTTTGTTTCATCTTCAAGGCCGTATTCATAAAGGCACTTTTCAGTTGCCTCGATTTCTCTTAATTTTACATTTCACAATGAAATCTTGAATGTGGAAAGCTCATGAAAGCTAACATGAGCAGTAAATAGAAGAATGGTGGTGAATCCAATTTCTTCTTTTCGATCGTGGTATAGTCAACATGAAACCATTTTAAATTAATGGAGATCACCACGGTTCGAGTAGTAATCAGCACTACTCTTTCTACTTCTCTTGGCTGCGTCGCCATTTCATTTTTATTATATTATTCAAATATGGTATTCATAAGTTAAATAGAACTGGAAAATGCCTATTTACTTCATTTAACCGTCTATTAAAACTGAATTTGTAATATCCTAGATGCGCATGAACGTCAGTTACCTTTCCTTTCCTTATTTCCTTTTTTCAATCTATAATGCGGTTAAATAGAGTAGAAAATGTTATGAAAATTCAACTATTTATATTCATTTAAAGTCGTCGAATTTGAGTATGTTCAATTTGTTGGTGAGAGAGACCCTTGATTATCTAAGTCGCCATTAGCTATTATTACCTCTTTTTTTAATTTAGACAACGAAGAAGAGTTTGAATTCCTGGGGACTACTAATATCCTCGATCTTCTTGAGTAGAAATTGTCCGTTTATTTGAGATTTCTGCAACTATCGCGATCTCATATTGATATTGGCTCTAATAATTTTCAAGGGTTCCCTCAACTAATTTTCATGTTCTTCATATCGATAGAGGTTAAATTTTAGCTTCGGAATATTGTCATTCATATAAATTTCCGAACGACTATATTTTTATGATGCTTCGGGTGAGCGATACCTATGTTATCTTTGTTTAGATGCATTAAACTGACTTTCAGTTGCATTTTGTGATATCACTGATTAATTCCACGACAAGGTATTTCCGAAGAGTCACATGTTTTGATGTCACTTACTGAAAAAAGACATTTCAAACCATAGGGACTGGGAACTAAGCAGGTTTTTTCCTCTGCACATTTTCAGTTATTTCAACATGTGATTATGGTCAAGTACAAATCCCTTTCCATCTTTGGTAAAGGTGGAAGTTTTTTAGAGTTTAGTAATTATTTTGATGGTACTGATATTTTTACTTTTGTTGGTAATTTCATAGCGAAATATCTCTTTTATTTTGATATTCGATACTCTATTGATATCTTTTAATAAAGAGTGTTTAAAATGCTTGCTTTTAACTGGAGGTTTTATCCCCCTTATTTCAGATAGAACTCTTCCTGAAAAATCGATATTTTTCACTTAATAAAACATCCGAATTCATTTTGAAGTTTATATGAGCACTGCACTATTATTGTAATTCATGGTAAGTCAGAAAGTTACAGATCTTCTTTTTTCCAAAGGCTGGGAAAGCAGGTATATTATTTTAATATACCAACGTTCACTAGAGTTTGCTCAACACTGAATTCTTCTCATTGCAAGTAGTCAGGATTTTCACGGAGGACAATTTTTTCTGCTTCTCTTAAACTGACGCCTATTTCTCCTAATTTTTGTCGCAATTCATTTACTTAAGTGATCCCTTACAATCATGAGGTGGAGAGAAGAAATTTTATTGCTGTTAATATAACATTTAGTGGAAGGAGAGGAGAAGGTAATTTTATGGTGTAAATTAAAATATCTATTGACTTAGTTTTTAGTTTCTCTTTATTCTTTGGTATGTCTTTGGCTAAGTTCAGCCTAGTTTAAGGACTGTCGAGCTCTGGATGAGTGTTGATATTTTATATTACCTATTTCTCAATTCAGTTTTTTTAATAGTAGGAGAAAAAGAATTTTTCAAGGTGCGCCGTTCGATGTTTACGTCCCCCACCCTGTAGAAAAAAGTAAGCTGAAGGAAGGAGTGCACTATCTTTAACCCGGTTAATTTATCGAAAAATAATAAACACCTATATGGGTTCAAATAAACTGGTAATGGGCGGTTACAGAGAAAACAGTAATGTTGTTCTGTTTCGTAATTTATCAAGTTACGAAACTCCGTACTTCCAGGCACGGAGAATAATTGCTGATGTTCGGTAGCCTATATGCACTATAATGAGAGTTGTAATTTCGGTGAACCGAAAATATTCCGTTTGGTTTACTTAATTAGTATGGGTCAGGTAAATCCCTACTAATCCTCCATTACCTAATGTCCACCTCGTATATCGAGGCACTTTTAATCAGTCTTATTTTATTATCATTTGTTATTAATTCTATTCTTGCCTTATCTTATCCCAATGCCTGAGAATTTCTTGAAGTAACGGTTTATTAAATTTAATTATTTCTTTTAGTCAAGATTCTTTCTCTTGACAGATGTTTTGTTCACAAATAATGAGTTATGTGAATGTCTATCAAACTATCGTCCAAGCCTCACTTCTATTTTATTGTTCTTCAGACTTTCACTTGAAGTATTGTTTTTTGCTAACTTCTTTCTTTGTTTTTTTTGTCTTTAGGTCGCTCGTTTCTCGCTCAAAATTCTCTTTTTTGCCATCTATCATGTGCCTATGGCCTTCGAACTATTTAAAACATGTAAGTTATTTTGTCTCTTGTA
Source organism: Hymenolepis diminuta (assembly GCA_900708905.1). NCBI lineage: Eukaryota > Metazoa > Platyhelminthes > Cestoda > Cyclophyllidea > Hymenolepididae > Hymenolepis > Hymenolepis diminuta. The sequence goes on along the minus strand of CAADRB010000005.1, from coordinate 2,698,994 downwards.
TACCACAAATAATATACTGTTTCATTTTACTGAACCCTCTTCACTATGCGTGTTATCTTGTGATGCAAGTGCATAAAATCGATCACATCTAAGTAGCTTTAATTGTGGTGGATCAATATAATGAGGAGTTATTTTTATACAAGTTAAAACGATTAAAATTTAAATCGATTATGTAAAGAAATGGTAATTAAGGAAATAAAAATTCAGTCTCTATCGTTACAATGGGAAATTATAGTAAAGTAGAATCTTGTAGCAAATTGTAAGGGCTAACAAGAACTGAAGTCAACAATTTAGCAGTTATCAAATTGAATCAGATCTTGATTGTGGAAGTTAAGACTATAGCTAACAGGTAAGAACAATTTTAAAAGAGAACATCAAGAGTTGACCAGGTCAAATTGTATTGATCAAACCACAATGAGGATTGAAGTGAGTAGGAGATGAAAAACAAAGCTGATAGGAGGAAAGCCTCGGAGCGGGTAACCGACGCGTGTGTGCCTGCGTGTGTATCGTGCGTGGAAATACCAAGGCGGTTTATATGGGTCACTTGGGCAGGGATGCGCGTGAGGACGAGTGCAGGTGTACTTTTGATAAAGCGAGATGATTATAGAAAGGAGGGACTTGGTAGACGCGCATAGACATGACAGAGGTTTTGTGCCATAAGGGCATAAAGACGTCGTTGTGGCTTCGTGGACGAAAAAGCAAAGTGTTTCCATAGAGAATGTGGATAAAGAGTAGGTTTGGAAAATACATAGTCATTGTTTAATCTCGTATGCTATTTGAGTCGTTTCCTATTTAACTTTAGTAAGTGAAAGCTTATAGAGCTATCCAACGTAAGGAATATCTCCCATTTCAGCAGTTTTTCATAAGTTTTTGTGAATGGGCATAGTAAATTGGTGCTTGAAATTCACGTCTTTTTTTAATGACAAGTAGTGAAGTCAATCTTAAAGAGGAATACTTGTTTGAACACATTTCTCTCGTTTCATCTTAAATATTATCAGAAAACTAAAAATATGGTTGTGTTTAAAATGACCTCCTCATTTCGTTTTCTTCAATTCAAGTACTTCTGCTAATAATAATAGTTAGATAGTAAGCGACTGATAACTTCCGAAAGTACGCTTGCTTGGTGTCAATTTTTAACATTTCAAATTTGGAGATTAACATTTTTAATGGTTAAGAATATCTGGAATTTATGCTGAAAATTTATTTACACCAAACACCATGACTTATGCATGTTTTAAAATGCAGTGCAAATAGATTTTCCATGCTCATATTGAGCAACGTGCAGATATTCTTATTCCCCAACCCTCCTCTCTCGTATTACGATTAGATGTACTCCAATAAACATCAAGCCCGTGAATTTTGACCTGCAATATTAAACTTATCATCCTCATAGTTGCACTGAACTCGGAACGGCTTTCAAAATGTGAAAAACGGCCATACTGGTCTTTTGAGTTGGTAATTAAGATTACTGCTTGTTAAAATGGCTCTAAAACATTATAATATATATATTATTTAATTTGGAGTATAATTTTGAATACCAGTGTTTTTCGCTCCATTGCGGGTACTTAGTAATGAAAAAAGGAAATTTCGCGTTTCATGATATTTAACCCTAACATATTTGCTCAAACATATATCCGAACTTTAGATTTCAAATATATGATGTAAATACACTATTTGCTGCAGGAAAAACGTCCGTTGCATTAGGAATTTTAACAATCGGAAGTTTATCTAAATCTGGGCACCTATGGCAAAATTTGGTCGAAATTGATAAGTTAATTTCTATGTAAGAGTACGTGTTCAACAAAATTATTAAGTGGAAATATTTATAGAACCTGGGAAATTATTTTGTATTGAGGAAAGCTGCTATAGAAGTTAACGTTTTGAGGGATGTCTTAATGATTATCCCTCACAAAGCATTTAAAACTATGCATTTCACCTTGAGTAATCTCTAGTAATCTCTGCTATATTGGCAAGTATTTGAAACGAAAATTTTGTTGATTTCGCATGACTTGTTAGTCAATCTTGAATGAGGGGAACATGAATACTCAAGTTTTCCTTTAGACATTCTGTCTTTATTTTTACTTAGCTTTCACAATAGTGGTCTCTTTTAGCACCTATCGTTGTAAATGCCTCTAGCATAGCGGATCTGTTCTTTAATTAATTCTCTGCATTTGTGATAAGTTTTATTCATGGGGTTGAATATTAAAGGCCCGTTTAGGAAAATCTCGATTCATATTTGCTTTTCGCTTGATTTCTGTAGTCTCATTTTGGAATGTTGGATTATTATTGCTTATCCCTAACACTTGATGTTGTTTTGTGTATAATCCCTGCTTCACGAAATTCCCATGATCAATCTATATTTGGCCTTCTACACTCTGCACAATTATAGCTCATCTCATCTTCCCATCGTATGCTAAGCGGGCTCACTTGAATATCGATTTTAGCACCTTACTGAAGTATGAATGAAAGGAGGATTTCAGCTTATTTTCTTTCTGTTTTATTAATATTTGAATATTAAAGTAAATTAATATGAAGCTGAACTTAGAAGAGAAGTAAAAATTCTAAACTCCTGGCCGTGAAACTCTGATGGATGTTTATCATTAAATCAAAGCACTTGCTCTGTATTGACTAGCAACTAGACACTGTAAACCTCTTTCCTAAATTGAAATAGTTCGAAGTATATTCTCTATATTCTTCTCATGGACAATTTAATCGGGTTTTTATATAATTGATCGAATATTTGTGGATATCATTGACTCTCAATAATTATGAAATGAAGCTGAAGGAGAAGCCAAACTTTTGTAACTGAGCATAATCGCTCACATCTAGAGCCCGTTCTAACTAAGATACCCTAGAAATAGACTTTTTATCTTGATTACCCCTACTTATGCTCTACACTCCTTGACATTTTATTGATTTACAGTTAGTGACATTGATCATTAATGACTGGTTAATTGCCATTACACCCTATCATGCAATTGGAAAGTAATTTCCTTTGTTAAAGGTCAACACATTAGTGGTTTTTTATTATTATTAATCATAGTAATAAAAATTGTTCGAGGCAATTAAAATTGGTTAACAGTAAACCCAATAAGTAGTAAATGAAAGGGAATCGGAAATATCTTGAGGTCAATATTGGAGCGAAAAAATTGTGCCTTTTTGTATTTGATTTTTTTGAATCAGGTTGTAAAGTATTTTCTTAATGGCCAGTTCATGATCCAAAATTCAAATTTACTGATTCTTTCTCACGGATTGCAGCAAATGCTTCTTTACGATGTTCAGTGCTTATTAATTGATTTTTTTGAAATCAGAATGATTGGTCTTGCCACTTCAGTTCATTTTTTTCTTTCTAAGATCGAGCAGACGAAGTGTTCTTAAATGATATTAGGCAGTTTGTATGATCTTAACATGGCAGAGCTGAGTTGGCAAAAACTTTAATTATATTTTTTAATGGAATAATTAAATCGAAGGGGTTAAGGTCGTAATTGCTTGGGTAAATAGATTAATTTAATTTCGTGAGTCAAATTTCATTGTTCAGTTCATATCTGTGATATGTGGAATGGGAAATTAAATTTGTCCATTAAATACAATTATTGCAAGCAAACAATTTAAATTGCCTGTACTAATAGTGGATTTTTCCTGATAGTACTGGTTTGATAGGTTACTATCGAATCTTACCTTGTCTTACAGTTGGAAATTTTGTGATTTGTGATGTGGGGGCTCTTATTCAATATTAAGAACATTCAAATTCCAAAAATGGCTGAAAGTTATGCACTTTTCCATAGTTGGGAACTTTTTTCATAATAGGGGAAAAAATTCATTTCTATCTGCATAAAATTAATCAAATTAAGCATAACCTAAGGAAATCACAACCACATTACTGTTTTCATGTTCAAGTAGAGGTCCCTTAGAGTTATTTTTAATAACCTAATATGATTACATTCATTTGCCTTAACTTTTCGTTAAACTAAGCAAAAAAGAAAAATTTCCTTGAGAAATGATAATTTTGGTGTTTGTTAATTTGCAATTAGTCGTGAGAACTCGTCAAATTGTCCGAACTCAGTAGTCGTTCGATATTTGATTTCAAAATAATACTCTTTATTGCTCAGCACTGAAGACGGTTCTTTGAATATACTGAAACGCCTTTCTTAGATTCAAAAATTAATAACAAACGCTTCTAGTCCTTCAGAAGTGTAAAATGGCGACTCTAGACAAAGTTATGGAACTTCTTCATCGTATAGATAATGGCAGGTGGTTCTTTTTCACTTTGTCCGTAGTTATTTTCTACTGGTGTCAGTGAACAGGATGGGAGCCACAGCGTTCTCTGAGCCTTCTGGAAAGACATATGAGATCATTACTCCTACACTATAACTTGAAGTATCTACTGTGATGACTATCGGCAAATCTGGATTATAATGAGTCAGAAGTATATCTGATGCAGCATGGATTTCAGTTTCTCAAATGCTCTTTTACAGTTAGCAAGTGCCAAACAGTGTTTCTTAGGTAGACAATTCAATGGTCCAGTAAAGATGAAAATCATGAGTTTCGCTCGGTTGCACCGAAAATATTTGATTAGGTATCCTAGAAATGCTAAAATACTAAGTCAAGACATTTTTTGCTTCCCATCGCAGTGGTATCAAGGTCGGATCCACTTTCTCTCATCTCCATCTACTCACATCTCTCCCAGCCCTACTCTCGCTGTCATCTTGCTCAACATCGAAGAGACTCAACCACTCTCGGCAGTCCCTTCAATAGCAATTCCTGCAGTCGACATCGCAATGAAGTATGCAGCGATCCTCTCATCTACCATCCTCGACATCGTTTTGAAATCGTGGAACATCAAAACAGTGCAGATAGTAGTGGTAGAGGGGACGGAGATAGTGAAGATAGTTGCGGTGAGTCGTTGAGTGAAGAATCTGTTGGAATGGATGATCTGGGTCTCTGTTCAGCGGATGGGGCTTTCGGACTCTCTGGAACTGCAGATAGGACTATGTGTCTCTTGGTGGGACTTTTGAGAGGAGTTCTATTCTGCAGATATTGTTCTGCATTCAAGGGAGCTGCAAAGAGGGAGTCAGATGAAGAAGATCCTGTTGCTGGAGCATCTAGAGTGATTGTGGCTCGAGATCGATTCGGAAATGAAACAGTGAGGTCTGATGGACTTGGGTTGAGTGACGATCAGATCTCCTTGCTGGTAAGACTTTATATTTCTTCAGATATTTTTATTAGTTTGTCGCGAGTCTAGAGAGATTTAAGTGTTAGAAAAGTATATGTACGCAGTCATGAACCCGATGCTCTCCAGTGCATATTCAGTGGGCAGCATGGCCAGCCGTAGTGGCTAAGTAGGTTTCATAAGGAGGTGGCAGAATATCAGTTTCCTAAGGATGCTGCTCCTCTGCCCAGGGTGAATGTTGGCGAAGGTTTTCCTTAATGGACTTAGATGCAATTTATGAACGTAATAGAATAGTCGTAATTGCTATTTTTGGTGTTTTCAGCTGCAGTTTTGTTCAGTAGAACACCTGATATTTTATTGGATCACATATGAACATAACTATTTTGAGAAGATTCTAACATTAAGGAAGTATTCTTAGAGCAAGTTTTTCGAATACAATTATTTTTTATCGATTTTCTTTGCATCTGGCAATAATAAACACAGTTTAACTATTTCTGATCGATGTTTTGGTGCTTTGAATATCTGAATAGATTCATGAGGCAAGTGCGTATGATTAGTGATTACTGAAATCATTGTGTAAGTAAATTTTCCATTGATTGGTATAATACTTCAATCAAGCCGTCTTGTTTTTTATTTCTATTGGGCAAATTATGATGGAAAGCTAATTGACAGTCATAGAAAAAACAGTAATACTTTCTTTGTGTTTTCCTGCCGAATTAGTTATTTTTTTTATTAACTCTTACATGCCTATGTCAATAAAATTATTTATTACAAAACTTTTGTACTGAATTTGCGTGTGCCCACTTTGGATAAGGTTAATAATACTCATATAACTTTACGTTCATGTTAAACATTTTAGAAAACATTACGTGTTTTACCTACTTTATTTTATTCTTAATTCTCTTCAGATCCTCCAACCTTTGACCCAACACAGCCTTCCCTTGAATGGAACAGGAGTGAACACTTGGGCTTGTCACATTGCGGTGCTGGTTCTGAAGCAACGTCAAAGTCTACATCGTCATCTTCTTTATTCTCAACTTCTCACTTCTGAATTTGATGACACTGTCACTTGTTTGCTCAAAGCTCTGCAACCCACCTGCGACTATGTAAGTTTCTTTAATCGATCCAGTTGTAAACCCTCATTTGGAGTCCTAGAAAGAAATCGATGATTTTTCAGGCAAGTGTTTTAGAAGGCTTATTAGCAACTAAAATATCTGGTTTCCTCTTTGCTATTCATCAGGTCATAGTTTCTATCTCCTACTAATCTTCTCTGTGAGAACAGGATAGAGAAAGAAGAGTCAGTAAAAACAGACCTTATTTGAGGCAAATCAGGATCCACAAGAGGAGTAGAACGTGTGTAGTGAATGTGGTTAGAGAAGGCACTACGGGCGTACTAGGTTATTTATGTAAGAAGAAAAGTACATTTTTTGTGTCAAAGCTGACAGTTAGGATGCAAAGAAATAATGTCAGCGTGAATGATATTTGGGATTTGAAGATGTCATATAGACGTCCCCACGCCTGCGTGGGCGGACAGCTTACGTAGGCATCGGTTCACGATATCCCAAATGTACATGTGATGAGCATGAGTAAAACGCAATTTCCAAAGTCACATTCGAAATAAGAAAAGTCACCATAATGAATCAGGCGCCACCACTTTTTTAATGAAATCAAATTGTAGTACTTGTTATTTCCAGAAGAATGGAGCCTCCTCCTTTCTACTATTCAGTATTAACTTATACGGTCCACCAATCGCGATGCGCTTCGGCCTAGTGAGGGCAATTATTTTAATCTGCTCTTCTCTGTTGGGTACCGTAACCGACTCTAAGACATTGCACTAGTTACAAACATGACTCGACAACACCACAATACAGAACGATCCAAACCACCATATTAGAATAAGACGCACGTTTTCGTATCGATAGGTCGATTTATATTAATGCACAATTTACAATCGTAATGTAAATAAATTCGTTTGAACGAAAGGGAATTAAAAGAAGCAAGAATTGAAAGGTGGAAAATAAAGAAATTTACATATAGGAATTATTTTGGGAAAAATATTATTTTCTTTTATGTAACAGTAATGTTTTGTGGTTCACATCTAAAGGTGAAATAGCTACAGTGATTAATATTAGTAGAAATAATAAGATTTGAATATTGTAGTTAGAGAAAATCCCTTTACCCAGTGGTGTGTGATGAGACATTTATTAAAGGGCCCGGGTG